>JANHGB010054609.1:21743-60941 GCA_026283785.1 Coracopsis vasa
GGTAAGGGGGAATCTTTCACTTCTAAATGAAGACGAAGGATAGACTTCCCCTGCTCCTTGTTAGGTAGCTAGTTTGATTGGATGCCAGGAGCTGAAAAGAGGGAGCGTGCATTTTGAAAGGCTTTTCGAGGAGCAAATCTGAAATTAAGACAGATAGTATTTATAGAGGTTAGTGAAGTTCACTTCACCCCACTCTCTGTAGCAGTGAAGTTCCAAATTCAGGATTCTTCATGGATTTAAACCCTTTTTCATCAGCAATAGTCCAACATGATCTGCCTGTCACTTTTTCAAACGGTGCCTTTCTAACTTCTCCATGTAGCTCTGAAAGGGGAGGAAGCTTCCTCACTAATATGTCACTCAACCCACCCACCCAGACACCTACAGCTTGTTTGAAGCCAGCATAGGAAAAAAAGTCCCCACCACACACCCTGGAATGTAGCCATGCTGAAGACAGTGCTTCTTTAAATATCAATATCAAGGAGCATTGGTCCTAGGGGTGAAGCCAGAAATAAACCAGCAACTTACTCATATCTCAAGCCACCCCTCAATCTTACAAAACAAGCAGAGCTGTGCTTTTGCTATTTTACCTGCGAATCTGTGACAGCATTATTGTGTGTTATATTTACACAAGACTGTTTATTTGGACCGTAGAGTGCCCACCACTCACATAGGAACTGCTGGAACACTGCTGGCTGCTGTATGTCTCACGTGTTGCCCTACTCAGCGTTCAGTTGGTGACACCTCTGTAATGGCCTGGGGAAGAGGAGCAACATCCAGAGTCTGGGAGTGGCTGTACAAGGAGCTGGCTGCTGTGCCATGGTTGATACAGCAGTGTGGAAGATGACACGAATAGCGGGGAATGGGTTGTGAAGGACAGCTGGAGCAGTGATTGCGGGAGAAGCAGGAGGGCTGCAGACATAAAGGCCATGTTCATATGCCTGAGTAACTCCACAGCGATGATCAGAAAGGGGGCTCAGCTGTGGGGGTTTGCAGGCCCCAGGAATGTGCCTGGAGAAGATTTGCGTGAGACAGAAAGAGCCTTTCTGGTGTCTTTGGCATATTGGCCAGGCTTAGAGCCTGGGGAGTGAAATCTCTTTCTGAATGTCTGAAGAAGGTCTTCTGGGGCTATCTGCAGCTTCACACCCTGGGGCTGATAACATCCACCATTACCACCACCCTCACTGCAGGCGACCCTGAGACAAGCGAGTACATTTGGTACGTCACCACTCACATATATAGCAACTCTTTGGGCAGCACTTGTGGTTGCTGGTCTCTAAGGAAAAGGCAAACTGCCATTCTTTCTGCATCTCAGAGTGCCTTCATGACACAGTCCTAGCAAACCTGTGAAACACAGTTAAGATTCAGAGCAGGATGGACTGCCACCTGGCTCACAGCAACACCTGGTAGTGGGATATGTGAAAACATGTCACCGTATACAAAGAAATTAATCTTTTACCCATTATAGAAAGAAAGAACAGCATAAGAATTTGCTTCAAAAGACTCAGCAATTAAGAGCAGAATGAATATGAGTCATCTGTCCAGCAAAAGCTGTGCCAGATGCAGACACAAAGTAATTCTGCATGTTAATACCACTTATGCAATGCTGGTCGTATGACAGGGAACATTTGCTGTCAGTTTCTGAGGTGGTACATGCACATGCATGCATACGCATGAACTTCAGTTTAATTTGGCGTTGTTCAGTTTGCTGATCTGCCAGCTATTCATCTTTGGACATTTTTAATATATCTCAAAGTAATTTGGAAGCTTACAAATTTTCCCTTTGGCCCAGAGATTATCAATATAGACACTGACAGTAAAGCTGGCTACAAATTGGGATTCCGGTTTGACAGAAATGCCATTGTTTTGAAACGTGATATGTATTAAAGCAAGCAAACCAAAGAAAGGCCAAAGAAATTTCCAGCAGCTCCACAGACTCTACCAGGCTCTGTAGGCAGCTCCCAGGATCCCTGGCTCCATGGCAGTTCTGCAGGAAAGAGACTGTGAGTGCTGAACCAGCTTCCCAGTGCTCACCTCCAAAAATGGGAGTGAAGTTCCTGGAGAGATGAGATGTTGGCTGAGAAAGCAGCAACTGTGTGGGAAGGAATGAATTGATATTTTTCGGTCAGAAAAATTCTGACCAGCTTCATTTCAAAAGGCTTTGGTTTTATTTTATTTGTGGAATAGGAAAGCTGCTGAATTGCCTTTCTGTAATTACCCTGAAGTTCTTAGACATCCTAGTCTCTGTCTGAGCATCAGAGCCTTTAGAGGTAGAGTATGACAGTTGGTTTTCTGGTGACAAATCATGGCCAAAGTACTCTATGCTCTAGTAGCTCTAGGCTTGCAGATGATTCCTCACGTGATGTTTGTAGCCAGTCAGAGACACCTTATCTAGTTTACAAAGAAGCCAAAAACATGATGTTGGGGGTATTTATACCCCTACCTGACTCTGCCTTGTGGAAGACAAGCTTGGTGGGTCTTGTTGGGGAGATACTCTGAGGTCCTGGAAAACCTCACTAAACAGGGTTGGGCTGTTTTAGTGAAGGTGAAACAAGAGTGCTGCCCTAAGAGCCACTACATATGTGAGTGTATTGAAGTACTAAATGCGTAAGGTGCCTCAGGCTGCTTGTAAGAAGGGTGGTATTAGGGGCAGACTTAGCGGTGCTGTAATGTGACTTACTCAGCTGCTTTTTATGCCTACCATAACTTCATTTGCCTGCAGTTCCTCATATTGTTCTGGTTGTCCATATCAGGAAATTTGTATATGTGGGAGTGGGTATGACTCCTGGAACCTAGGCCTAGGGTTTCTTGGAATATGCATGTTGCTGTTTGGATTGTGATCAATTATGAAAGCACAAGAGGATGAAAGGTTTTATTTTTGCTGGTTTGCTAATGGGTGCATATGTCTCCTTCTTCAAGTTATTGCAATGAAAACACCTGGAAATGAACGGAGGGTTTGAGGATTCAGGGAAGGAAAATGAGCTGCCAGTGCTGAAGGCAGCTGAGTTGAGTAGCAGGAGACCGCAATATGCTACTGCTTATAAGGCGCTGTTGGGAGATAGGAAAACAGAGGAGCACAGAGGGCAGTGCTATTAACTCTGTGTGTTGTATGTGTGAGTGAGAGTAGGGCTGTTTCAAACTGAGGTATTAAGTTTTTACCATTTTTTGCTGATTTTTTCATCCTTTTTTTTAATAAAGAATATACACTATTGGTGAGGGCATGCAAGCTGCCTTTAAGAGGAAGCAAGTGTCATCACACTGCAGGATCTCATGCCGATCTCGCTGAATTCAAGTGTTTGGACCCAGTGACAGACTCAGGGGAACAGGATCAGCCTCTTGAGGGGTGCAGATCTGCCTGGCTTCTTCGCTTGGCTGCTCAGCTTGCCTCTGAAATGCAAGAGCTGTAAGCACACTGAACACCAAAGCATAAAATAAATTCAAACTCCTGAGATGCCCAGCTCTAAAAACTGCCAGCAGCAAAGCGTGGTGCAATGGTAATTAACTTCCACGATGGCAACTCTCTTACTTCACTACACACTGGGCGCTATGGGAGCTTTGGTGCGATGGACTGAAAGCACTGCTAAGGGGGATATGGGCAGGCGGTAGGGCCCCTGGCATTGGTGAGCATGGTGGGGCGCTGGAGGCAAGCAGCCTCACGAGGAGGAGATAAATGAAAGGATGCTTTGGTGCCTTCTGTACCTCCAAATGTTGCAGCCGCTTGAAGAGGCTGTGAAGTAAGAAGTTTGCTTCTCCTGAGTGCTTGCTGTAAACAGTGTGTACAGCACTGTTGATTATACATCAGCTCACTGGGCTAACTATAGCACAGTAATTAAAGGGGTGAGAACATTTTAGAGTACTTTCCGTCACTTGTTGTCTGCATAATCCCCCTGTGTTTGGCAATAAATAGAACTTTTAAGTTTAATTAATATACACTTGGCTGGCTATCCATTCAAAAGCATGCTTCGGTGGCCTGAGACGTTATCTATTTATGCATAATGTTGGTGGTAACACTGGTGCAATGTTGGAGAGTGAGCGCAGGGCAGGGGCAAGGGGTGCTGGTGAGCCCCAGAGCAAGCAGGCACAGCTTTGCATCCTGGGGAATGTAGGTCAGTGGGCAATTCAGAGCACGCTCTGACACAAGCACTGCAAGAGAAGACAAAGTAAATAAACAGCTTTTCTTCTGCATGCAGGGCAGCCTGGGCTATTTTTCAAATTCATTTCTGAACACTGGGTTTTGTAAGTGAGTTCCTCCCAGGCTGGGGTGTCAGAGGGTCAAATGAGTCTGGAGAGAGAAATGGGGTCTCGTCTCTCCCCCTCAAACTTCTTTTGTGTAGGGCAGTTTGAACCATTGATTTTTTGTTTTGTTTATTTTTAGTTTAGCAGAAACAACACCACCACCAAAATGGTTTGGATCAGATCGCATATACATTCCTTCCCTCCTCCTCCCCTCCTGGGATGAAACAAACAAATCATGCCGTTTAGCACCATTGTGTCATTTGCCCCGGAATGAGCTGTTTCATTCTGTGCACTTTTTGAAAAGCAGAGGCAAGGAACAGCTAGAGTTTCATAAAACTGCCAGAGGACTTGGACTCCAGTCATGGCTCCAGCGAGTGCTGAGCTATTTATCTGCGCTAGCAGAATGTCAGCAGGAGCTATTTCAGGCCCCCTCTTTGCTCCAAAACACACCCCAGCTTGACGTTTGGATGACTTTTCTGTGAGTGGTGGTGAGTCTGTGCAGGTGAAGGGGTGAGCTGAGCTGCAACGGGCACATGAGTTGAGCCACAAAGAGCAGCAGTGAGGGTCAGTGAGAATGGGGAAAATATTTGACTCAGAGTGGAAAGAGGAGTTGGGAATGAACCAGGTCTCCAATGTTACAGCTTCTGCTTTTTTTCTTTCGGTCTCTGGTACTATTTTTCCACTGCTCTCCCTGCCTTTCCTGTTCCTTTGCCCTGTGCCTTCTCACCTCCTATTCCAAGCCCTTTTTCAGCTTCTTAGCCTTTCCCTCCGGATCAGTTGCTTTGATCCGGGAAATAGAGTCGGTATGCCATGGCGTAAACTGGTTGCTTCCTAGTGGTGAGGATACATATATATGACTGTGTGTCTTGAAGACCCAATTGTATGTCATCAGCTCCAATTTTCACAGGGTTTATAATTTTTTTAAAATTTTGATTTTTAAGTCTCTGTGTTAGAAAAAAATGAATCCTTTTGGAATTGCTCTGCTAGAGAGGATCCACTGACCTGTTCTGCAGGGCGAAGGGAGTGAGAAATGTACTTTCTTCTGACTTCAGTGGAGTGAAATGGGCAGTTGTTGGGTGTAAATCACTTGTCCTATTATCCATCAGTTCCAGGAAGTGAAGAAGTGTTTCCCTAAGGAAAATGTTTCTCTGTATTATCTCTAAAGGAGCCCAGGGTGGCTAGCTCAGCTGCAAGCATCGGCCGTGTGGGTGTCCACCTGTGCCCAGAGGAGCTCCATGCTCTCTCTGATTGACCTGGGAAGTGGCAGTCGGACTAGCAACAGTGGGTCTAGAAACAAGCAGATTTAATAAAAAAAGCTTCATGGTGTGGCAGTTGGGCCCGTGCTGTGCAACTAATTAACTTGCTAACCCTGTGGAAGCACTTCCAAAGACAAACTCCTGTCCTCCACTCCTGTGCTTCCCTCATTCCATTGCTTTGGCTTCCGCCCCCTTCCTTGGGAGGACAGCACGGCAATGTCACACAAGCCCTGCTGTGCATGTGGGAAGGGACGTGTCACATCTTGTGTCTTTGCTGGACTGTCATGGTGACCTTTTGCGTAAGCTCCCCCTCGCTGAAATGGGGCAGCTGTTTACTGCAAGATTTCTCCTTTCTTGGGTTTCCCTGTTATACACAGTAATCATCCCCAGTAACTGTATGTAAGGGCAAGGAGATGGGTGCTTGTTTGAGTCACGTCTCCTTTATTTCATGGCAAACAGGATTGCCCCCCTGCACATTGATGACCAAAGGCGCAGGTGTGCTGCTCTTTCTTTTACATTGTGGGATTTAACAGCTGTGCGTACAAAACATGGCTTCCTTCTTCTAAGTCTTTCTGTTTTCCCCATTCTTAGAAATATCTTGATTTTTGTACTGTGGCTTGAAATGCCTGGCTCTGGCTTTTTGTACCTGCTTTGTAACAACCTCACTTGAGAGGTGAAGAAGGAGGCTCTAAAGCCCAGTTCCTAGATTATGACCTGCACATTATTTTAATTTAAACTCACCTCCTGTTACAACAGAGAATCAAGGTGTAAGTGTGTAAAGTGCTTTGGGAGCCCTCTGATAAAAGGCCCTATAAAAATATAAATGCAAGCAGATGGCAGTCCCAACCTGCCTGGTAGAAGCAACACACAAACTCACAGAAAAGGGTGCAAACTCAGCCCCTTCCTGGAGTTATCTCAGCCAACAACAAATGTAATCTTTGCAGGGTTTGCTTGTTGCTAATGTAGACCGCTCTATTTCTTACCAAGTTTCCTCATTGTCAGAGACAAGCTAAATCATTTGCATTGCAGCTCCAAGCACATTCAGACTTTGTGTGCCTGTTTGAAAAGAGGTCCATGTCTGTGGCATGACATTAATGGCAAAGCCACGGCCATGGCTGTATCTCAGCCGCTTTGATGTTGATATCTTCAAGCAGGGAAAAGCATATAGTGGCAAGTCCTTGGATATAGTGTCACCAGTTTGTAGATAAGATCAGTCTGGGGCATGATGCACAGGAATGGAAAGAAGTGAAATCTAATGAGTGAGACATGCAGCGACATGTGTTTGCTGATGAAAAGGGAAAGCTGATCTTTTTCTACTCTTGCCTGTTCTTCTAAACACCATTTTTTCCAAAGGATGGTTTTTCTCTTTATCTAAGTTGGCTTTTTTCCCTGCTGTGAAATGTTTTGGGTCAGATGATATTTTGCTGGGCTTTAGAAAGCTGCTAAGAATTAATTAATCTGTAATTAAATTGATGGGGGAAAGACGTACAGAACTGTTAATAGAATTACATCCTCAAAAGGAACAAAAATAGGACTGTTTCCTTTCATTTCTCTTTTTTACAGTTTGCAGTCTGACAGATTTCTGACCAAGTTCGAGTTTAGACAAAGTGCATGTGGCAAAAGTTGGAAGTGTTGTAATGCTGCCTACTGTGATTTGTATAAACATTTAGGATCCCCTGGAGAGGAATGTAATCCAGGGTTCCCTGCTTACACAGAAACGCTCCAAACAATATAATATTTGAAAGAAAAGAAACATTTTTAATTGGATTTGTGCTGACTATTTTTGAAATACAAAGAAGACACTTTATCCAGTAAGCTACAGATTTTGTTTGCAGTCACAGGGAATCAGCAGGCCTCAAATTAGCTGCAGGACAGGCCTTGCTGTTCCATGGGCCCAAAGAAATGCAGAGGTTTGAAGAAAAAATACTAATGATAAGAAAAGGCTGTAAATTCAAGCCGCATGCTTCTCTAAGTTTGTGCGAGTTAGGCTAAATGGATCATGTGGTTTTCTCATGCATTCCTCAAATGGCAAAAAATCAAAGGAGGGAGGAAATTGTCAGGTTTGTCTTCCTTCTGACTAGAAAATTGCTCCAGGATGGGGCAGCCACTGATGTGCGCTTTGCATCGCTCACCAAGGGAGGTGCTGCCGAAAGGGTGACCTTGGCTTGCTCCCCAAGACCTGCCACCTCACTCTGAACCCCTTCTACCTTTGAAGATCATCTGTCGTGTTTTTAGCACCCATCCCTCTGTAGCTGGCAGGAGAGGGGCAGTTTGAGCCACTGCTCAAGGTTTCATACCGGGCTGTCTCCCTTTCCTGTTTGTATTGAAGGCCAAGGGAGGAGAGTGCTGTGGTTTGGTTACTTTCAAGCAGAATCAGTAGCAACAAAGAAAAGAAAATTGCATTCCAGAGAGTACATCCAGATTCGTAACATCCCTTGGCTTTTGTAGAAATAGAGGGATGATATTAGAAGCTTTTGGTAAAGGCATAAAGCCTGGCTTTATTTCTGTTTTCCTTACCATTGTTACATTTTTCCTTCTTTCTGCTGTTGACTGATGAGGTTCATCAGTAAAGTCAACAGGCCTGATTTTGTCAGATGTGGCACTCCGCTTAACATCAATAGCAGCTGAAGAATCACAAAACTTAAGGAGAGAATAGGCTTCAGAGAAGATATATTGCAACTAAAAATTCTGTGTTTCTAGTTTGTATTATTTCCAAGTATTAAAAAGATGTTGATGTATTCCTGTAAGAGGAAAATATATAAGCTCAGCTTCACCCTGACTATCTTTTGGTGCTTGATGAATAACCCAAAATAAGGAATATTGCCACTCAGGTGTTCTTTTATGTAACTAGAGAAATCAATGGGTATCTTTATGGGGCACTTAAAATGGCACAAGATTTAAGACACCCCCCATCCCCAGAGGGGACTCTTTCTTCATTGACTGAAGTGACTAGACACCTATCTTTAGGTGTCTCATCCAAGTACTTATGGTCAGGAAGGATGAGTCTAGCCCATATTCACTGCGATGAGTGAAACTTGGGACAGGACAATTTGTACATGATAAGATCCCATAATTGCTGTTTAAGAAAGGTGCACACTTGCATGGTTCCAGTAACTGTCAGAACCAAGCACATTAACTCAGGATTACTGTAACCAAGTGAGTAGGAATGATTTTTTGGAGGCACTTGAATAAAGAGGGCTCCTAGAGAATGGGATTTAAGGTGGGACAAGAAGAAACTGGATGAGAAAGACGACTAAGAGTAAGGGGTCAGAAGCAGGAACAAGAAAGTTAAGCTGAATACACCCAAGTAACAGGTAAATGCTTATGCTCCTATCACCTCTTCATTAAGGACCCTAAAGAAAAGTTCTTGAAAAGGATGACAATAGCTTCTCTTGTCTGTGGATGATGGTCTCCTCCTTTCCAGGGGGGTTACAGTGGCAAAGAGAAGCTAACATAAGGAGGAACGCAAAGGATTCTTGATTCTGCAAGATAGCTTTAGGGAGTGACCCTCATCTCATTTAACATTAGACATCTACAGATAAGCTAGGTGTCCTTATCTTCCTTTTCAGTCAAGGGAGAGTAACTGCTACTTTTAGGGTGCAGTTCAGCTGAGCTAATTTAGATGTCTGCTTAAATGTGTGATGAATCCTGTCTTGCCTGTTTCTTTCTATTGGTGAAAAAGGAGTTGAGGGAAGTTAACTCAGATGGGAAGCCTACAGTTTATCAGATACTATCAAGTGATCCATAAACTTGCATTCATCTCTAAACAGCTAACAAAACTGCCAAACATTTGTTCTTTCTGGAAAAATCTTGGTTTTGCATAATCCAAGTAGCACTTTTAGGTGATTGAGGAGACTTACAAGGCTGATATATGTAAGAAAAGGCTCAATGAGATGTTTTTTGTAAATTGCATTTCCTTATTAGTCACCACTTCCCTTTTCATTCTGAGAAACTGTCCTCTTCAGACTTGTTCATTTTATTTGGCAGAACTGCAGATAACTCCAGATGTTGCTGATTCTTTTTCAGTTCATTGCCTTAGGAAACTGCAGTTGCACCTGAGAGAATATAGAAGCCAACCTGGAAGAGAAAGAAAAGAGATATATAATAGCCTTGCTAGAGGAAAAGAAAAATCAGATTAATTTATATGCTCAGGATGATCTCTAATTGTTTCTTTAAAGATGAATTAAAAGCCTTTTTATTCACAAAGAGCTGAGTTCAGGGCCTTGTACATCTCCTGTTAGAGTTGAAAACATCACCAATAGAGAGTTGTGTTTTCTAGCTTCCCTTAAGGATCTACAATTGCAATGGAAAACAGAGCACTAAATGTAACAGCTGGCAGGTAAGTGAGAGTGATAATAAGCTTTGATATTGAGGAGCAATATCCTAAGCTGATAGAAGTAGGTGTCATCTTCTAACTTCAGCAGAGCTGTGTTTTTTTGCTACAGCTGAAGACGTGGCTCTTGGATGCCTAACTATGGACTCGCGTAATTTTAATCTGGAAATATAATGTGTTATCTACCATGACTTTCACACTTTTGAAGCTTGACAGAGAATATTCTTGCTGTTCTAATCTACTAAGGATAAAGCCTAAGAAAACACTTAGCATTGAGTTCTTTTGTTCTTCAGGATACGTTTTCTTTGCTTACATTCTGTTATGTCAACAGAGGGTGACAAAGTTAATGACATACAGACCTTTTTGTCTCCAAAGCAGCAGTTCATTTCTAGTTCATGCTGCTAGCTACTGAAAGGCATTTCACCTAATAAAAAAAATCTCATTCAGTTCATGGCAAGTAAGAACTCACAAGCCTACAGCCACTGAGATGGAGCTTTCCCCATGAATAAGAGGAGTGAGTGGGCATGGAGGCTGAATAGCATGCCAAAGTGATCCTCCATGACACCTCTAAAAAGGTCAGCAGACTTTTCTGTCCAGGGCTGGAAGAAATAGAGATTTCCAAGCTATTATCTTTCACAAGAATAGCATTCAGTCAAAGACAACTTATGCCTTCCAATGAAAGTACTTCCAAATAAATAAGTGAAGGAGTGGTATTCTTTGGAAACCAGTGGTATCACTTCTGACAGAAAACAGTGATTGTGATGAAGAGTAAACACCTCAGTCACAGGGTGATGTGAAGCACGCTGATGCACACTGGAAGCAAAACCACAGAACTGCAGCTGAAGGCTGAATCACTGCTGTATCTAATTAGGCACATCAGTTAAGATATGCAAGCCTCCAACTGTCTGAGAAAGGCTGAGATTGCTAATACCAAACTGTTATTGTCCTCACTGCTCAGAAGAGGTGATGAGTGATAAGATTAAAGAAATAGCATTTTGTGTTAGAGTGGTCAGTAGCTTTCTGGTTGCTTGCTGGGAGGAAGGTCGGGCAGGCAGTTAAAGGATGTTACATCATTTTCTGATTTGGCCCTCTGAGTAATGTCGAGGTAAAGAAATAAATTGCTCATATTTAAAGTGTTGGTGAATAACAGCAGCCCCTTGGTTTTCTAATGCGCTGTCATTTGAATTGTATATGTTATTGAATCAGACAAAATATGTATTTATGCATTAGGTTTCTTCAAAATTCTGGTTTTTAACAAGATGCAGGAAAAATAAACTGAAATGCCGATCTTTTATTCCTAGGTTGTTTGTGACAGAGCGTCAGCAATGTCCTGTGCGGAACATGATTCATGTAAGGCACAGACAGCGGATACTGAGTTTGAAAGGGGGCTAATCAACAATCTTTGGAAAAAAGAAGTATCTTAACTCAAAAATGTTGATGCACGAATGAACATAATTCTCTGTGAGCTGAGTTACTGTTTAGGGGACACTTGTACTGTAGCAACCACAGTGAATCAGTTCAGTGCCATTCACAAGCAAATTAAGTTGTAAAATCTCACCGTATGTGTATGTATGTGTCTAAATATCTGTAGAGAGATTATTTACTTATTTTCTACTTTAAGTTTTTCCTCTGTCAGTCTGTGCAGCTGATCCCTGGAGTCGCTCTGTTGAGGTTAACATTGAGGTATCAAGGAAGTATTTTGCTCTTCTACTTAATTTTTAGGATAAAACTTTGTGGGACAAGACCACACACAGCTGACAGGAGAGCCGTCTGACCCAAGCAGGGGACTGAAGAGGGAGTGCAAGAAGATCTCCTCTGGCCTGCGATCGACACAAATCCAAATTGGGTAGTGTTCAATAGAGCAAGACAGCAATGCAGAAATGCTAAAAGAATGTGCATGTCCTGGCCCCTAGCCTCTGATGGAGGATGGTTGGAGATGCCCAGGGATGGTATGCCTTGTAAAAGTAATGAAGAGCAGTGAGAAGGCAGGGATGGTGCAGGTCAGATCAGAGTACTGTGGCAGCTCATCACAGTGATGGCTGATCGATTGGACAAGGAATATTTGTGGGCTCCCTGTCAGTCATTTTTGTACTTGAAGATGAGGGATAAGGGGACACTGAAGAAGGAGGCTGTTCAAACTGCTCTCACTGTGAAGACAACGCTGTGGCTCTGTAATCTAGGCAGTGTTGAGTATTGCAGGTAGCCTTTTTGTTGCGTAAATGAGCACAAAAATGTGGCATGCTCTTGAGGATTGGGTGTAGCTCCATGTTATGTATCCTTCATCAGTGGGTCAAAAATACCCTCTCTCAGCCCTCTCTGCCCCCACACAAAGGGCTGCCTCTGCTGCTATGCCTGTTCCACTGCTGGTACGTCCAGGACTGGTGAAAATGAGGTGGTTAAATAAAAAATAAATTATAGCAGGAAGTCCACAGAAAAATAGGTGGATAATAGGAAAAAAAGTGCTTCTTTAGAATCAGATCATTTTATATGTCTGTTAGCTGAGCTGGTGCAAAGGAGAGGGATAACCAACACTTCCTGGGGATGGGTGGTAGCAGGGATGAACAGGGGTGGTAGGGTCAGGGATGGAAATTTCTTAACCAATTCTGCTGCCAAAGGATTGGGAACATCATAATCTGCATAACGGGAGTGGGATTCATCTAATGTTGCTGAAAAACAGGTACGCATATGGACACTGGTCACGTCTGGAGAGCAAGAGCCCTATCCTGTGCAATAAATCAGCTTCTTACTGCTGAGCTGCTCTTTCTGTTCTCCATGAGGAAGTCCAGAGGCCCAGCTGACCCAAGTGCCTTAATCTCACATGGCTAAAGCGAGCTCAGATGAGTGCTACCTTTACCCTTTAAATAGTTAATGTATTGTCCAAATTTACAAGTAAATCCATTAACTAGCTTCATTATAAATATATTCTGTAAGCACCCAATGTTGGACCTATTTTAATGACTTTAAAAACCCTCTTGTCTGTAGGTTACATTCTTAAAGAAATGTGATCATCTTCCATTTTGAGTCATTATTTGCCAAATAATTTCTTGCCAACACTGAAAAATCATGTTCCGCTGGAGGAAATTCCTTAAAGACTTGTCATCTCTCAACATCTCTTCCCTCCTCTATTGTTTCTAGAAGGAATAGAACTCCAGAGTGCTTTAAGCAAAAACAACCACTGCTTCTCTTTGTCATTTGAACGTGGCTTAACCTCTTCTCTAAGGACAGCTTGTCTTCACTCTCCAGTGGGGGATAAACTGAAGGCGTGATATTGGAAAGCTGAAAGGCCTTGCCCAAAGAGTAATTTTATCTAATCTGGCACCATAACTGCTACAGTGACTTTGTCATAATTTTATGTTTACTGGATATAATAAGCATATGCAATGACTGTGCTATATGGTATAATGCATACAGTAAAAACAAGGCAGAATTAAGGTTATTTAGGTGCCCATTTGCATATAATTTGAAACTATTTCTTGGGTTTAGAAGACTTGGTTTGGAAATAATTAAACAACCATGTAAAAGACACTGTAAAAGATAAATATGTATTTAGCCATACAGCTATCTTGCTACAGTTTTTCTCTGGCAACTGTTACAGCACTGTAATACTGTAACTCAGCATTATGGTATGTAATATATTATTGGCCATTGATCAGATGAACTGCTGGCTGCTTCTCCAAGCCAGCTGATGCTGGTTTTGCTTTCCAAGCAAAATCAATGCAGTAAGTCCCCAACTGACCAGAACAGCTGTGTTTGATTTATCATAATTACAATAAGGTTGTCTGTTCAGAAGGGGATTGCTTCTACTTTTCTTTATATCCTGTTTATAAAATAGATTTATTTCATTACCATTTTCTTACCTGAACAACTATAGATGCCTTTATTGAACCCTTAGCTCTTGCCTCTTTTAATAACCCAGCTGCAGAATTTGCCATCTCCTACAGCTACGGAACAGAGGTATGTATACAAAATAAATCCGTATAATTTGTGTGCTACCATGTGAGACCCTCTGGAAGGATTTGGTGTCCAGAAAGTGCAGATCGCCTGCCTTTTGATGAGCAAGCTTGTCAGAATCATGGACTCATAGAACGGTTTGTGTTGGAAGGCACCTTTAAGATCATCTGGTTCCCCCTCCCCTGCCATGAGCAGGGACACCTTCCACTAAATCAGGTTGCTCAAAGCCCCGTCCAACCTGACCTTGAACACTTCCAGGAAAGAGGCATCCACAGCTTCTCTGGGCAGCCTGTGTCAGTGCCTCACCACTCTCATAGTGAAGAACTTCCTTCTTATATCTAATGTAAATTTACTGTCTTTCAGTTGAAAGCAATACCCCTTGTCTTGTCACTACATGCCCTTGTAAAAAGTCCCTTTCCAGATTTCTTGTAGCACCCGTTTAGGTACTGGAAGGCTGCTATAACGTCCTAAGGTGAGTTTTTAAATCTCGTATGTTACCTTTGAAATGATAAATCAGTCTGTTTGAGATTATTGAGTATTAATTAATTTCTGTGATTTTTTTTTCTTTCTCTTACATTGTGCAGAATAAAAGGGAAAAACTGACCAGTTTCCATGTGCCCTTTCTGTAGTCTGAAAAACTACAAAACTTCTGGATTTTGTTCCTTTCCCACCCTAGCATCAGCATAAACTGTGGTGTGCAGGTTTCCCCCCTCTTTCTTTCCCATTAGTCGCTCTATTAAATATGTTAATTGTAGTGTCCCAGATTACTGGGAGCTCCTTAAATCAAAGCCATGAGACTTGGTAGCAAGGCGCTTAGCTATGAGCTTTGCTGATGATAACTGCATCATATGAGTATTCATACAGAACTGATTGAGCCCCTGAGGCCAGATGCTAGAGCTGTTTTGTGCTGCTCTGGCACCATAAAGCAAACTTCAACAGGGTTTACAGGTCTGCTTGAAGCCTATTTCCAGGTGAGGAAATCCTGCCATAGTGACTTTGATGCTGTCTTGAGGATGGTCTGTCTCTTACAAAACCCAGCCATCACTGGAAGGAGAAAAATGAGGCTGAAAGATGTATCCCAAATAATCTGGCTAGAAAGGTCAATTCCATTCATTGTGCACTGAGCTGAGGGAAGCTTGGATGGTTTGAGTAGCCACTATTGTTTTTAAAGTTACAGACTTGGACAGGCCTATGAGATGTTGTCATTATATAATAATAACAATGACAACAACAGTAATTGAAAATAAAGAAGTTATTATTACTACACAGTCAGAATTGACATCTCATGGTGCTCAGTACTGTGCAAACGTATTGTGTCTGAACGTACTTGCACTGCCGGTTTTAAAATTTCCCTTGCTGTGCATCTCTGATCCTACTTTTGGCTTTTCCTGGGGTATGTTTGCTGAGAGGGTCTGGTACATGCTACGTCTTAAAGCAAGTACAAAAGAGCTTTACTTGTACTGCCTGTCATTTCAAGCTGGAAGAATTCAGTATCTATCTCACCGCCTTTGCCATATGCAGTTGGGTTTTCTCCTTCCCCTCTGTAATTCTTCTGGGACACTGCATAATAAAAGTCTCAACTTAATCAAGAAAAATTCAACATGTGGCACGGCTAGAGAGAGCGTTGGGGTATAAAAGCGGAAAGCAAACAAACAAGCACACCCTTGTGATGTTAGTCTAATAACACATTTGCTGCTGTGCTCTCTGTCTTTCTGGTGTGTGTACTGTTTCTCCTGTACAACATTGTTCTGGGCTTTGTTTCCTTCGTCTGCTCAGCCCGAGAGGGTTCCCTGCTGCCAGGGGGGCTGCTGGGACACCAGCAGGTGTCTGAATAATTGGAATCACAATTCTTTTAGAAAGAAGCAGTTCATGGAAAAGAAAACTCTGTTCTTAGATTAAAAATGTACTAATAACAATAACAACAAAAATCAATTTCCAGGACCATTAGCAGCGTCAAATCTTCCTCTCTTTTACTTACAGATAAAATTAAGGCACACATGAAGGTGCAGCAGTTCCAGATTGGAGTAGTCTCAGCATAACGCATGATGTGGAGATCCACATCCTGTGAGCCTATAGAAAGTGGAGGCTGTTTATGGTTGTCAACACAAAAACGAGGCTCTGATTTGTCACACCTGGCAGTGCTGCCATGTGGGAAGCCAGTGTGGTCTGGTGGCCATGCCTGTCCCCGTTCCAGGCACAGTCACAGTGTTTTTTAAACCCCCATTTCCCATGCCCTTTTTGAAAGCAAGTTTGACTGCTACAGCAGAAACTGGCTGCTTAAGCACAGATGGATGTGGGTGTCTTTTGCTGCTTAGGAGCCCAGTAGCACTGAGTAGTCCAAAAGGATATCAGTGCTCTGGGCCAACATAGAAACTGATGTCAGTTGCCCTGGCTGGTGGGGATCCCTCCTGCAGAGGTGGTGAGCATCTCTGACTCCTTCTCCCTTTGGTCTTTGGTCCAGGCTGCCTCTCTTTGCTACAGCCACTTGTGCTCACCTTTGCTGCTGGATGCTCCTGGCCAAGCAGAGGGAGGGAGACTCTGTCCACCTAGCATAAAATAGGTGTGGAGCTGGATGTGGGTAGTGGATGTGAGGGATGTCTGTGCCCCAGGTTGTCTCACCTGCTCCCTTGAAGGCTTTGGGAAGGATGAGCGGAGAGGGATGAGCTTGCAGGTATGGATGTGGGCTGGAACAGCTGAAGAGGATTTACTTGTAGTAACTTCTGGTGCTGGGCCTAGAGGAAAGACCTGGGCCATCTTAGAGCATCCCTAAGAATTAGGTAGTAGGTCTGGCAGGAGCATGTGGCTGTTTGGTGGGAGACCCCTGTGCTGGAAATAGGAGCTTGTTCTTTGACCCTGAGAAAGGGCCGACTGTCCTCTGCAGCAGCAAGCGAACTAGGAGTGAGGTGACAGGGCTCAGACCTGGTCTAGGAGGGTGTCCTGGGACTGGTGGTGGGAGTGGGCTTTGGTGTTAGCACCCCAGTGACCTTGTAGAGGAATGAGGACTGCACCCAGCATGTATGCAATATTCCTTGGGTGCTCTGCATTTCAATCCCAGGGACAAATTCTTTCTTGAATGTGATTTCTCTGTCAAGGCCATCTCAGAGTTCTGCACAGTGAGCAAAATACCAGGACTCCCACCCCCCTAAAAAGCGAGGTAGTAGGATGAGCAGTGGTTAAAATAAAAATCCCCGTGGAAGGATAGCAGGAGGGCTGGGTTCTTGCATTTGCAATGGGGCAGGGAGAAAAGGGCTTAATGGTTGAGCGTGTAAGAACTCCATAGCTTCTGAGATCATTTTGGCATTCAGCGTGTTTATGAATAATGAAATAAACTGGTGTGACATGAGGGAATAAGCTGTTAAGTGTCACAAAGCACCAGAAACAAAATCCATCCAAAATGCTTCTTTTCTTCTTGAGGAAAACCTAAAACAACTTTTCTGATTACCTGAAAGTCCATTTAATCCCCAGGAAACATTCCTTTGTTACAGTTTCAAGGAGAATTACTTGAAATAATCCTTTGTACAATGTGTTTCGGTCTATTTTAGTTTTGAATCATGTCCCTTTTCTTTTTTGTTTTTTTCTAAAAGGAGAAAAGAAAAAAGACACCTAATCAATGCCTATGGAAGAGCTAAGGGCAAATCTGAGGCTTTCTAGTACAGGGATTGCCTTTGTGAGGACACCCTTGCTGAAGAGACCAAGACTGCAGGGGCTGAACAAGAAATGAAAATAAAAAATCCCTGAAGCCCCAAACTGTTGTAATTATGCAGTGCAGACTTGGCTCTGGATGTGTCTTGTGTGGGATGAGGAATGGACCACGGCAGGTCTGCGTCACACATGGGTGCCTTCAGCAAGGCTTTGTGCTGCCAGTGACCCAGATTCAGGAGGAGACCTGGGGTCTCCAGCACAGCGATCTTCAAGGCTTTTGAATGACACATGGTTAAGGAGGAGAACTGGGCTTGTCTATGGTTGCTGCCATCTGCCTGCCCTCCAGCAAAGGTCATTTTCCAGGAAAGAGCCAGCTTGCCCCTTGGAAAAATGTAGTGGTGTGGTGAAGGGAGGAAAGGGAAAGGCAAAAATCTCATAAATAGCGCATATTTTGTTCTTTGCGTTCTGGATGCCATGAGTTATTTAAAAAAATGGTATAAGCTGGAGTATATTGAGGTCTCTGAGTTTGGCATTTGAATGCTCTCATCTTGTCTTCTCTCTCCCATTGACTTCTGGGATTCATTTTCTTTTCTGTAATATTGACGTAAATCTTATTCATCTCATAGAAATGTGTCAGAAATTACTGTATCCCTATTCCCAGATATATGAGAGCATTTTACATGTATAGCCTGAAGGATGCTTTCTGATGGGGCATCTTAGTGAAGGCCAAGGGATATGTTTTGGGGAAGAGGGGTCCGACCCTTTCTCCAGGGTGGGCCCAGAAGGTGGTAGCATTTTTCCCCTCACCAGATCTCTTCCCTGAGTCATCACGCTGTTGGACATGGAGAGAAACTGCGTACTGCTGTCTGTGGTTGAGGTGTGTTGCATCATCTGTGACTCTGCTCTTGCCTGAACCATGAAACTCACTGCCGCAAGGTAAAGCAGAAATGAAGTGTTCAGCAATACTTCAGGAAAAGCCAGGTGTGTTTCCTGGAGGAGAACTTTCAAAATTACATTGAATAGGAAAAAAAAAAAGTAGATCTCATACAAATTGTTGAATGCCTTCGTCCTCTAAGAAAGAGGATCAGCACCAGCCAAGCTTGGTCAGGAACTTGAGTTTAGCCTGAAGTGGTTGTGGAGTGATCTCCTGTAGGCTATCTTGCACCTGTGTCTGCAGCACCAGGTCCCAGCCACATCTGCGAGAAGATACTGGAGTGTGTGTGAGAAGCTGGAGAAAGCTACTGAAAATTATGCGCTCCCACCATGGTTGAGCATTGGAAGGAAGAATTAATAACTACTGCCTAGACCACAGGTTATTCCCTCTTACTTCATTCTCCTTTTTTTCACCTTTGCTTTCAGAAAATTCATTGCTTTTTTTTTCCCTCCTAGAGAAAGAAGCTCCTTTTGATCTATAAATAGCTCCGCAAGTCAAAGTGATGGGGCAACCTTAAAAATATATTATGGAGACATTAGTAGTGACTCTTGCTAAGGTTTTGTTGAGGTTTGAACTTAAAGCAGGACTAATGTTCCTTCTTTCACACTCCAGTGATTTGATACAGTGGCCAGATGTGGCACAGGAATCTTCAGAGGATGGTTGCCTTTGTTGTGTATTACTTTAGGGAAACCTTGAACCTGCACCTTTCTTCTGAAATCTGTTTATGCACTGACACGTGTGTGTTAGGTACAATTTGCTCACTTTTTGGCATACAGAGTGGCCTGTATGCAAGATTCCTCCTCCCCAGAATGACAATTTTTTTGCTGCTAAGGAACTGCAAGGCCATGTTAGCTGCTTCCCCTTGTCAGCATTCCCAATCACCAGTTGTGCAGGCTGGGACCGGGACCCAGCGTAGGGTGTCACTAGGCTGGGGCAGGGCAGGGGGAAAGATGTGTGCTGCAGGATACAGAGTGGGGGACTCGGGGCAACTTTCTGGAGCAAAGCACTGGAAGAAAGAGTGAGGAAGAAGGAGAAAGTAGGAAGCTTTGTGGGGGCCTGGTGCTTCCACTTCCAGTGAAGGGAGATGGATGGGGTACGGGAACAGGATGATGGGAGGGATACAGGACTCAGCAAAAATCCAGAATGATCTCGTAAAAGAAAAAAACATAAACTTTCTGAAATGCCTTCTTTAAAAAAAAAAAAGCTGCTGGGAGAGGGAGCAGCAGTAAGCACAATACTCTTTAAACAAATATCTTTAGAAATAATATCCTATTTGGTTCAAACAGAGCAGGAAAGTAACAACTGAAAAGGCAGTTAACGTGGAATGCACTAAATGCTTGTGTGAAGTTGCCAGCATATTATACTTGTATCTTTAACCAGGGAGGACTTCACATGCGGAAATGGCTCTTGACAAAGTTAAGTGGCCCTATATATTGTTTGGGAAATTGCCCTTATTTTGTGTGCTTCTTGTTCCAGTAATGGAAGCCATGAACAGAGGATAATTGCAGCAGTCTCATCTGTCAAATAATATTAGAAGTCAACAGCTATAATCTCAGCCACTTGCTTTACACAGCTTTTCTCCGTATTTTCTGTTCAAATTGTCAGTTGTTACATGTAAGTGTCCCCATTCCCTGTGGCTGATAAAAGTAAAAAGATTTAAGTAAATCAGGAGGAGTGCAGAGACAGGGCTTGGGCAATGGCTTTCAGTGCTAGTACAGTAAATCATATGACAACAGCACACTGGATATGAAAAATTACAGTCTGTGTTACTTGTTACTATTATTGGCAGAGCTGTGTGGCACTGAATGGTTTGGTTTTGCAGGGATTTGGGGAAGATACTGATTGGTTTTAGCTTGTGTGGGCTTGTGCTTTATGAGCTTGGATTTTAGTTCTGGGAGATGAATGGGTCCCTGAAAACAGGACTTAGCTGAAATCATCTTCTTGTCTGTGGGTCAAATCAAAGCCATTAGCAAATGAATTTGTTGGGATGGTCATTCAGCTGGGACACTGCAACTCAAGGCACAGTTTCCCCAAAGCTCTCTTCACCTCATCATCTTTATTGTTCCTTCTTTTCCCTAATGCTAGAGAAAGAAATATAATTATCTGTTATAGTGATACAGACTCCCCACACCACCACCCACTGGCAAGGCTCTACCTTTGCTCCTGCCTTGTAGGAAGGAGGAGGAACAGATCTCTCTGTGTCTCTGCTGCTCAAAAAAGGGCACAACACCGTTGTGTTTTTGTGAGCATTTTACAGCTCTGTTAGGAGCTCAGTTGAGACTGGCAGTGTATTTTTTTATTGCCATTGAATAATTATCATTTGGTTGAAGCTGGATTGTAATTAGATGAAGCCAAATTTGTCCTCCTGGCTGGAGGGAAGGGGCTCTGTTTGTCATTACCAGCCCTCTGCACAGCAGACAGAGTGATTGCTTCCACAAATAGGCTTGTGTTTGGCAGCCTCTCTTGTGCACTGAACGCAGCTCCTCCTGGTTTAACTTAGTGGCATAGGTTACATGCACTGCTACTGAAATACCATGAGAAATATTTTCAAAGGTAGATTTGAAGGCTATTGTGATATATATGTTAAACTCCAGCTCTCCATATAGACATGTCTTCTGCCCTCAGACTGTCTTGTGTGAGTTTACTTCACTCTGTGTTGGACAATCACCTTCCAAAATGGCCAGAGCCTTTGTACTCTGAATTCACACCCTCCCGTGTTTTACAAGATCTTCCCTGTGTTGACAAGCTCTTAGTGGTCAGAGCTTTCTCTTATGTTGCTTTCTTATTGATTGCATCCTGAGGCTATCAGAAATCCTTGATGTAAAGCCATATGATAAGTAAGTCCATTGTAAAGCTCTGGATACAAAGCTGAGGTGTATCATTGCCTGCACTGTGTGACTGAGTCATTGTTGCTCATGTGCTCCGATAGTGTCAGCTACCTTCTTTTGCTGAATTTTATCCCTCAGAGCTAGTGAATTAGGGTGATCCCATCAACCGCTTCAGATCGTCCTCTGGTACTTATTTTAGCATGCCTGTAGCAAGGTTTTTGGCTTTCTTCAGTGCAATATTTGTATGCACACAGCAATACAGGTCATGATTAATGGGCTTCACAGTCTCCTTTTTTTAATGTCAGAATAATAAAATATCTGGCTCGTCAGATTGTTTGCCTTGATTGTTCAGCTAAATGCATTTAGCACCAGAGGTAGAGATAGCATATATGTATATGAATACCATTCTGGCAATTATTGTCAGAAGTGACAGCTGATTGCAGGTATTGGAATGATGCAACTTGTTCAAACTTAATGTTATCTATTATGAACTCTACTTCATGATGATAATAGCTGGAAGGCATTGATTTTGTTTTCTGTTACTTATCTCAAGCCCATACATTTTGCTTGCATTATTGACTTTTCTGATCATTTCATGCATCATATCTTCAGAAGATGTGTAAATCAATGTTGACTGTGCAATGTATGTTGTTTATTAAGCTGCCGCGTAGGTTTAAACCTTGAAGAGAATCATCAAATACATGTCTTGAATAATTGTTGAGCAGGCCTGGCAAGAGAGGGCAGCCTTGGAGCATGCTGGCGCTGGTGTGGAAGAGTTCAGTTAATTATTTATCTGGGCCACAGTATTTGCATGCCTATATGAATTTTTTATGAAGTTAATTAGCTTTTGAAGATGTTGAATAGGTTCAGCACTGCAATGATTGCAGCCCGACACACTGGGCAAGCGGCGCAGAGAGAGACGCTTGAGTCACAGACAGGAAAACAGGCGGTGGGGAATGCAAATGGATGGGTTGAACACTTTCAACAGGTGGCCCTTAACACCGCAAAACCTATTGTGGTTGCGGTCAGCAATTTGAACACGTAAGACAGGAAGAGGCTCAGATTGCACCTATGTCTTGGGCAACAGATTGAGACATTTAGGCTGAAATAAAACTCCACCCACATAAAACCTAAGAGGGTGGAATGAAGAGGGACTGGGGAAATTAAAACCCATCCTGTGAGATGGCCCAGGCTGCACAGCTGCTGCACAGGCTATTCACTCAGAGCTGCTCATTCAGACCGTGGATGGAAAAAACCAGTCATTGTCTCTTTGCACCAGCTGGGGCCACTGCAAAGTCTTATAAACAGGCTGTGCGTGTCAGGACTTGGGGTGGGGAATTCAGCTGTACAGCTGCACTGGGAAGTTAATCCCAGTCAAATGTTGGGAGGCAAACCCAGGACCAGGAACCAGCAAGAGCCCAGACTACAGAAGCTGGTGCTATTGCACGGTGTTCAATGACTGTTTCTTCTACTGCTCTGAGCAAGGCAGGGTGAGCTGGTCAGAATTAAGATCTCCCATGGATTTGTTAGGGCTGCAGGTCTTTTGCTGCTTCTGCTGGGGTCAGAGGCTGCATCAGGGTAGAGTATAATCCTTATGCTGCAGGTCTTCTTGTTTATCACCACTGCAAGGCTTTGTGCCAGCTTTTAAGTGGGAATATGGGCACCTGAATCAGCCTGTTCTTCATGTACCTTGCAAATGGGGCCTGGCTGATAAAGAACTTCCTGTGGAGTACCTCCTCCAAGAAGTGCTCCTGAAGATTTACTTATTGTTATTGTTCTCCACTATTCCCATTCCCAAGTGTTTGATGGTGAACGAACAAGATTTAGAAATGTTTGCATTCTTTTTCTAGAGGTCTCTTTGCATTGAAACATTGCAGTGTCATCCACAGCAATGAAGTGCACACTGTGACAAAAATAGTAATAATATAACACAAGACTGATAGCGTTGTAAACGAACAGCCACTATATAAAAGATGTACCCATGTCTGATCTTTTCACACATATGGTGATTTATTCAGAGAACAAATATTTTAGCATTTGGAAAGAGCCCCAGCTTTGAATAATATTTCAAATCCAACTAAAGAGAAAAGAATGTCAAATAGGCCATATAAATCCCATTGAACTAATGTTTTCATAATCTATATTGAAAAAATCTGAGAATAGAAGGGTTTTTTTTTTTTAAAGTGGCTGAGGGTTAGTTATTGAGCTCATTTGGAGAAATGAAATTTTCACAGGTCTAGAAATTACAAAATATAATTGATATCCATGAAGATTAAATGAGATTTGGAGCCAAGCATTGTTCATATTTAAAAGTTAAATAATAATTTGGCCTCCACATCATTAACAATAAGTTTCATCTCCATCTGATTTTATTGTTGGCTGCACAGGTCATTCTCTGTTGAACAAAATGGGGAAGAAAGAGCCTTGTTGGAAACTGAACGAATAGATTAGAAGGAATGCATAGATGAATGAGAGAGATTGCGTTGTTTTGAATATATTTGTGAGCATAATTTCTCCCTGAAATTCTCATGGAGGTAATTTTGGGCTTTATCAGGGGTACTGTGGCCCATCTAAGCTGCATGACCCCCTCTACTTGTTTGCTTTCAGTACTTCATCTGTGCTTTTGAGTATACATTTGTGCTCTTTGTGTACTCAATTTTAAGCATCATTGTTCCCCCTTTTTCCCTTTGAATGAACTCCTTGGAAATCTTCTTAATGAAAAACAAACAATAGCCCCCACCAGGTTCCTCATGGAGTAGCTCTGTTCCTGCCAACTGATGAGGGCCTCCATGCAGTATCTGCTTCTAACAGATAGTTTCTCTCACACTTCCATATCTAGAGATGGACTTTTATTTAACCACAGGGGTTCTTAGATACAGAAAAGTCTTTGATGGAAAGTTTTCTTTACTGATTGTCCATTCTTTCTCATGCTGCAGACCTAGGTGTATGCAGGACTGTAGTCAGATGCTGGAATCAGTGCTTAACAGAACATTCTGGTCAAAAGACTTGCTGGACTGGGTATTATTTAAAACAGTATGTGAATATACATATATGTGTATACACATACACAGAGTAATTGGGCAGTTCCTGGGAGGCGCTGGACACCAAAGACCCTTGGTCTCATGTAACTTTCTCCCCACTGCAGAGTTTCCAGGGAATTGATGGGGGATGGTGGTAACATTTGATCCTTTGACTGTGATTTCTGTCTGTAAGTTGGTGGCATCCTTGCTGAAGGACTCAGGAAAAATTATGCAAAAGATCTTTAATTTTACTCTTAAAGGGAAAAAGGATGTCAGAAATGACTACTATTCAACTAAATGAGGGAATTCCTCAACTATGCCAGTTGTGTTCATTTAAAGCTCTTTTGGTGAAATTCTGACCAAGAGACAATGAGAGTGGCTACTGAAATCAGTACAACCAGAATTTAACCTCTAGTGTCATCCTCATTTCCCAGTCTCATAGGTTGTGTGAGGGTGGTAAAGTACTGGCTACCACATCACCTATAGGAGATCTCTGCCTTTCTGGACTCCCAGCTGGAGCCCTCATATTTCCAGACACCAAGTACCTACCTTTGATTAACTCAGTCGAGCCCATAGCATGCCTGTAGCACCATTCATATAAACACTGAAATAAAGGTCTCTTAATCTTGACCTCTCAGATAAAAAGGCAACTAAAGGAAGATGTCCAGGTCTCTGTGTGGTTGCAGACACCGTGTTGCTCCTTTTGCCCACGCTCGCACTCATGGTCTGTGACCTGCTCTCCTGGTATTTTAATTTTCCCCCATTTTGCCAGGCAGTTAGTGAGCACGGTCCTCAGGTAGTGTGAATTGGATTAGCTCCAATATTTTAAGCCACTATTTAATTTGCAATTGAATATTTAATTGGCTACTGAATGCTCAGAGGGACATGAGAAGCTTTGTATGAATATTACATAGTGCTAACTCCATGAAGGCAGAAGCTAGGAGGGCACACTGGTACCTGCCCAACCTGTAACCTATCAGGTTTTTTGGCAGTATTAATTTGTTTATATTGATGTTTATTTGCATTTTAGAACCTCGTTATTGGTAAAGGAAGTTGGAGAAGCTTTGCATTTTACTAGCTTGGATGAAGTCCGGTCTGAGAACTACAAAAATAGTGAGCTACCCATACCCATGTCAAAATCAGGCTGGGTAGCTGTGAGTCACCATGTCTTCATTTCCTCATGGGAGCAAATCTCCTGGTCTGGGAGGCAAAGTCATATTATACACAGATCATTGCAAAGTAATAGAGGTTTTAACATCGTTCCTTATCAGGATGTGTGCTCACTACTTATCAGAAAACAGCAGGTATTGGATATTTGACAGGTCAGAAAAATGTGTGACAATCCACAAGGAAAATAATTTCCCTTGATTATGTCTTTTCTGACTGCTGAGTCTGTGAGATTATTCTGTTTATCTATATCGAGATACAGATTTGAGGAATTCTGTATTTTCCTATACATTTTTTTTCCTGTCATGTGATCTATATTGATATTACAAAGTGTTGCTCTGGCTCATTCATTTGTTAGATGACCTGTCTTGAATAGGTAATACTTTCACAGTTATAAGCAGCAAACCAGTTTGATCTTCTGTGCATCTTTAGTGACATATATGCATATGTGACTGACATCATGGGGATGTGAAGGCCATCACGTGAGGACAGACATCAGAACAATCACACTTGCTCCAGAGAAGAAAACTTCCTGAACTCTATCTGCCCTGGACTGATCAGGGCAGAAAGGAGGAGACAGACCAAGCCAAAGCAAACAGGACTGAGAACTGGGGAGAAACAAACCAGGCAAAGATGCAACAAAAGGAAGAAGGGATTTTGTTTCCTAGTGTTTTACTTTCTGACTGGTACTAAATCTGTTTTGACTTCCTGTCAAAACATCTTCTGATCTGCAGATAGATATTTTGGGTGGGAAAGATGCTGACATTTCTGCTGGATGATTGCATTCATCTGAAGTGGAAGGAGGCAGGACACTGGCGTTGTTGTTTTACCAGGCAGTGCATGTGGTTGGGGGCAGGGGGAATTATGTTCCAGTCTACTTGCCATCTGCCAAGCACAGCTTTCTGCAATGCTGCTCCACACAGGGATGTTTATTCCACAGGATGAATACATTTGAAATCTTCTGGTGCACGTGTGCCATCGTTTTGGATTTTTTTTTTAAAACACATTTAGTCCTCAGTGCTATAAACACTTCAGCACATTGCTGTGGTTTAACTCCAGCTGACAACTAAGCACCATGTAGATGCTTGCTCTCCCATGCCCCATGGGATGGGAGAGAGAACTGGGGGGGGAGGGGAAGGGAAGTAAAATCAATGGATTGGTTTCATAGGTAAAGCAAAAGCCACTAACGCAAGCAAAGGAAAACAGGGAATTCATTTACTACTTCCCATTGTCAGGCAGGTGTTCAGCTATCCCCAGGACAGCAGGGCTCCATCATGGGTAATGGTGACTTAGGAAGACAAATATCATAACTCTGAACACCCGCTCTCTTCCTTCTTCTTCCCCCAGCTTTATATAGGGAGTATGAAGTCATACGGTGTAGTCCTTTGGTCAGTTGGGGTCAGCTGTTCTGGCTGTGTCCCCTCCCAGCCTCTTGTGCACCCCCAGCCTGCTTGCTGGTAAGGTGGGTGAGAAGCAGAAAAGGCCTTGACTGTGTGCACTGCTCAGCAATATCTAGAACATCTCTCAGTTATCGACACTGTTTTCAGCACAGATCCAAAACATAGCCTCATACCAGCTACTGTGAAGAAAATTATCCCAGCCGAAACCAGCACACATGTGCATACGTCTGCTCATATAAATTGCATTACTGCAGAATAAAGTGTTTTTTTCCAACTCTAAATATATATTTGTTTGGAGGATCGGTGTTTCTCAAACTATTACTTTTATCAAAAATTAAAATGTAGAGAGATTGTTTTAGATAAATGGCTAGCTGATTTTTATTTTTTTTTTGTTGAAGCACTTAGACTTGCATGTTTTAATGGTCATTTATTATTCCAAGATAACTATTCAAAGTTATTACCACTTAAAAATGTAATGAAAGAGGCCCAGCTGCAAGATATTTAAACTATTTCTGTGCTAATAGCTGAAGGAGGAGTGCAAGCAGTACATACATTTCTTGGCACCCTTAGAGACAGTGTTCCTGTTCATCTCATTTTCTGTTGCTGGAGTAGCTCCTTTTCAGAGCATTGTTCACTCATTAGCATGGCTCCACAGGTGATGCCAGCTGCAGTTTGAGGTTACATGGCAGTGCCCTCAGAGCTGCATGTTGCTCTGATGACACCACTCTTCCTCCATGTGCAGGCCAGTCAGTGCTGTATCTTAACATGGCTTATTTCACAGGACACGGAGCTTACTGCACCTAGCCAGGACTATCAGAGTCATCAGAGTGTGCTTATAATGCGAATAGCCCCATGTGCCTATACATGCTGGTGGGGACACAGCTGTGGTTGCCTCCTGCTACACATCGTTACCTGACTGCAGCTGACATGCGTGCTGTGGGAAACCCAGGGATCACGACCTCTTATCTGTGTCGTGAAGCTCAGACTTTACTCTGGGATTTGCTTTACATCACTGAGTAGCCATGTCAAACTGCATGTTATAAGAAGCTGTCACTACTATGTAGAAGGGCCCATCAAAATATGTTTATGGAACTATCAAAATAATATTGGGGTTTTTTTTTGGAAACTTCCAAAGGAGAATTTTAATTTTTTAAAGGAAGATGGGGAAAATGTCTTTTTTTATCAGTCATCCTGATAGCCTTTTCCCCTGAGACCATCCTGATGAAGGCACACTTACCGTCCACCCTGTAGCCCATCCTGGTGTCTTCCAGTGCAACCAACAAGCTCAATAACTAGATAGAAGCATGTGTGCTTCTGCTGAAGTAACCAGTAGCAGTATACCTAACAATGAAGATGCAAATTATCACTGATAGATTTATTTATTTCAATAGCTCACACTTCCTTTATGAGCGTTTTCTATGGACTTAGACGTCACAACAGTGGCAATGCTACATTCACAGTTTGAAGTCCTGATAGATTTTTCTTCTCCAAGATGTCCCAGGTTTAGATTCACAAAGTAGATAATAGTCTTTTAACCTGCCTCAGCTTTGCAAGTTGTTGTATTTAACTTGAGAGGATACTTAAAAGCAAAATTGCTTCCCAAGGAAGTGAAAAATCTTGTTTCTACAATGAGTCTTGCAGGAAATTTTGGTCATCTACACAGTTCTTAGCAAATTATTCTGATCAGCAGGAAGAGTTGTCCAGAGAATTTGCCTCTTCTTAGGAGCTATTGGCCAGGAGAATGACCTTTCTTTCTTGCAATCTATAAATTACCTTTTAATGTCATTTGCAATAACCATTAAAGAACAGAAGCAGTTATGGGAGAGATGTATAGGAAGGAAGGTAGCTCGGAAGATGAGCCATCAGTAGACATTGGCCACAGTGCATTCTAAATCCTTTTTGTGTCAGTGGGAAATGAAATCTTTCCACGTAGGAAATAAAAGGAAAGGTAAATTATGATTAAAAAAATTAAAGATCTGTTTAAGTAGCTTTATTCATCTTTAGTGATCACCGGAAATGGAAAGGGGGTGAGAGCAGGGGAGATGAAAACTGCTAATTCTTCAAATGCAAGTGAGGAACTGTGATAAAACCCAACTTTGTGGTAAGCATTTAAAGAGTCCTTTAATTAGCTTTTCTGGAAAGTTCACTGATGATATGCTGGAATAATGATTCCATATGTTCAAAAACGTCTAGTCATTAGCCAGCATGGTGGCTGAACATACTAATGCATTTGCCTTTTAGACATTTCAAGAGCGGCTGGTGCTGCTGCTGCTGCTGCTGCTGCTGCTGCTGCTGCTGCTGCTGCTGCTGCTGCTGCTGCTGCTGGGGAGGTCAGCCCTTTGTTTCGCTAAATCACATGGCGGCTTTCAGGACTGAATCATTTTCTTAGTCACACTGTGAACATCAGTTCCCAGCAAAGAGAGGAGCACGATCATGTTCGGAGTGGAAAGGGCAGAGGGTTCAAGAGGGATGGGGTTCGCTTCATTCTTTTTTGTTTTCTGTCCTGGCCCTCGTCCACCAAAACATGCAAGGATCTGGAGTAAATTAGCAGAACGAGCATGAGACTGGCAGCCAACTGTCAATAAATTACTGATAGCATGAAAAACGTTTTGTGTTAACACTCAGTCACTGAGGAACTGTAGATTTTCAGACAGCTGTCCAGGTGTATTCTAAAATACATGTCCTCACCCCACCTTTTTGTAATGGTGATAAACCAGTACCACGTCTAACAGAGATGGAGACTGGGACCCATGACTTTGCTGAGGACAAGAAATCTCTCGGCTGACCCCTCAGCTGTGAATTTACTGACTTTCACTCATTAAGTTCATGTGCTAGAAGACTTAAATAATCTTCTCGAAAGTTTTAGGTGCACATTTACCTGGCCCAGCTCAAGCCATCATTCTTGTTGACTTTATTAGGATTGTATTAAACTCAAGTTAAAAACAAGAAGCAGGTGTAGAGCTAAGCTAAATAAAAATAACAGGTATTTCAGAGAGGTAGGTAGAAGGCAGAGAAGCACAGCAAGGCTGTTCTAGTCAGTGTGACTAGGAAAAAAGCATGGTGTCAGTACTGATGAGACCACAGAGAATAAGTGAATTTTGGACCAATAGAAGACATAGAGGGAGGAATAGCACAGGTAATTCCCACATTTTCAAAACAACCAAAAGATATTCAGCAGACCTGATTTTCAGGAAGCAGGAACAACAACAACAACAACAACAACAGATTAAAAAAAGAAGATATATTAAAGATTCTCAAGTTTAATATCCCAGAAATAAGCATCTCAAATCTGATTTAAGCAATGTCCACTGAAGTAGTTTGGTGGGGTTTTTTTTCCCCTTCTTACAGTTTCCCTTTTAAAGTCTAGAAGATAGAGGAAAATACAGAATCAATAAACATATGACAGTGTCTTTTTATTGCTGTCTGTTACAGTGTTTGAGGGCTTTACAAGAACAAAAGAAAGGTGTTTCTTAGGGTAAAGTCTAACACATTCTTCTTTTTAATCATATTTCCAAGCTAAGGCAGCGTGATTAGCTGTTTTCTTTGTCCCGTCACTCTCTGGAACAAGGAGTCTGGGCTCCAAGAGACATTTTCCTCCACACAGAGTAGAAGGACCCACTTCAATTTCATTTTTTATGATTTCCATAGTCATGTGTGGATTGTGACAGTGTGGGAGCTGGAGTTAATTTTAACTGAATTGTGGCCTAGAAAATATAGTTTCTTAATAAGCTTGAAGTATATATCAGATCAGAATTTCCATTTCCAAAATTTAGAATGAGTTACTCATCTGTGAAGCTGAGAACAGCTTCCATGTTTAAGTGCTAAACAGCTTTTATTGAGCCAACTTTTAGAAGGTGCTAATATCTAGATCCACATGTCTTCTATGTTTGCAATGGCGGATACTCAAAAAGAAGCATAATTTGGCTTAAAAATGAGTTGGTATAACAAAAAAGTTCACATTCTTCCTATGTTGTTGCTGCCTGAAACAGATATAGAGGCAATTTATTCAGAATAAATTATTGCCAGCCTTAGCTAAAATAACTTTGAAGCTTCCTCATGTACGTAACCAAAGAGAGCTGTCTGGTTACATCTGTTTTTGCACATCTTTCAGATATATCACATACAAAATCCAGCATTTGGGGATATTGTGTCATCAGTGACAGTCTCCAGGGAATTCTGAGTTCATAGACCAATGAATAGATTACATTCATCCATACATGTAGATTTTTCATCTGTGACAGATGCAATATTGATAATATTCTCCATTGTAATATTTAATGATCGTCTTCATTTAATAATTAATGATGGTATAAATTAATGCAAAAAGTCACTTGTACACGGGAGTTGGAAAAGGTTCTTCAGTTTTCTTAACTGTTTAAAGACACCATAAGAAGGAAGAAACAACTGAAATTGCTTGCAAAATAATACAGAATATGGATTGGTCAGTTGAATTGTGATGTGGCATTACATGTACTTGGACATGCCAGTTAGGGGCAGATGCAGGAAATCCAGTGTATCTGTATTGCAATTCCTTTGCTTTTAGCTCATTTATCAGTCTACCAGTTTTCTTTGAGGCACAAATGCAGTAACACGCTTCACTTTCACACTCTCCACCATGTCCTGTCCCCATGTTAGAAGCATGTCGTGTCCTTAAATAACTCTCCAAGACTGTTGTTGCTCCTCTAGTGCCTCTCAACTTGACAACCCCACTGCAATGACCAGCAATGATCTCTGTTGTCTTGTCTCTTACCTGCTTTGCTCCTTCTCTGATGGCTGTAGAGGATGATGCACCCAGGTTTCCTTGTGCAGGAAGAGAAGATATGTGAGACTGGGGATCTCCAAGCTCTCCACAGAGGGTAATAATATGTCATACGCTTTACGTCACTCTTTTATTTTTCCTGGAGGTGGCTTGGATAGAAAATTATCTGAGCTATGCTGCAGGACCAGGAATAGAAAGAGATACTTCTCTCCCTCCCCCCCCTCCCCTCTTCTAGCTAGCCAGCTGCAGCTTCACTCACATTTCTGTCTAGTTTTGTAACACACGGTCTGGGATGTTTCCCTTTCTGTTGCACATGTCCTTGTGTAGCGCTTACACTAATGTCAATGTGGCAGACTGCCTCCAGGATGGGGCACCTTGCAGAGTGTGGGCTGCAAGGACGTGTGGGTCTTTCGAGAAATAAGTTCATGTCTTCTTTGTTTTTGATAGTCTATTGCATGCCTCTGACAGAAGTAGAATAATTCGAATCTGTCATCAAGTCTTTGCTCTTTTGGGAGCATTAGGCTTTTCAGATGTGGTCTTCTGCTGAGCTCACATGTGTTGGAGTCAGAGGATGCAACCGAGGCATTCTTAGTGTATGTTGATGTAAATACCTGGTGAATAGGGTCTGGGGATTTTCAAGGCTTATTTGCAACACAGACCACGGTGGAAGAGTTTCCAGCAGGCAAGGCATAAGTTTTCAAAATCTTAGGTCGCAGAGTCCAAAAATGACACCTTATGTTTCTGTACTGTGCTAAAGCAGATTCTCAGATTCATCCTCAGCAGATGTACAGTGTGGCAGTGCTGGCTTTTGTAAGGAAGCTGTTACTCAATGAATTTTCTATGTTTCATCAGACCAGAACTGTGGGAAACATCACATGAAAGTAATACAGCATATAAAAGATATTAAAAAGGTGAAAAATATACCTGTGGGAAATGTCTCATAATTTTATTATCCAAACCTCAGGAATTTGCCAGACTGAGCTGAATATCTCGGAGGACTGGCTAGCTCACAGAATTTCTGTTGCTTTGCGAAGGAAAATAGGGCAAATGCACATTTTAATTCTGAGCACTTTGTTGCTTCTGTTTTCAGTGTGTAACTGTGCAAAGGAAGTGCAGAGGTATGTGCAAATGAAACCGAAGAAGAAAAGGATCTGCTTTTCTAACCATCTTGGCACTTGGCCATGTCTTTTAGGTGATGTAAATTGGGAAAGCTGTGTGGCAAGCTAAGAAGCCACTTTAGTTTACACCACATGAGAATCTGGCATGTAGCATCAGACAGGTTTTTGGAATTTAGATTTTCAGGACATACAATGTAAGGCTTTCATTTAAGTACTCAGTTGCAAATACAACCTGAGCTCTTCTTACCTGTCTGAAAATATCAAGCTCTTTACAAGCACACTCAGAGAATTAACACATAAACTAGCTGGAGGCCCTCCTGGATCAACATTATAGCATCACTTTTGCATAGTCACACCTATCATAGTTGTTCGATGACTGCCCCCATCGCCCGCTTTTTAAGTTAAATTCAGCTATAACTGGCTAATTAAGAAACTTTGAGATGTATTTCAGATCTTTGACTAAAAAGTTACATTCTTTCAAAGCTGAAAGTGTTGCCTTAGGGGAACTAAGTCAGCCCTTTAAATTTTTTAGTAGCATAGCTTTCTGCTCAATAGGTTTTGAAATACATCTCAAATTCACTTAACTAGTTATAGTGCATTTTAACCCTGGAAAGTGTTTGGTTTTCTCCAAACATGGACACTCACAAGTAAGGCTTGCTGCAGATGTGCCACATGCACACCAGGTCAAACATGCCAGCGCTGCCGCAGGTGCAGTGAGGCAGATGATCGTGGGGTGCAAGAAACTGGCTGTCAATAATGAGACAGGGTGTAGGAGACTGAGCTGCTGATTGATGCACCACATGCAAGGGTTTACGTGCATGCTAGGTGTCTAAGGTCCCCTCCCTGGCTCTCTTGAATGTCTTGGTGTCTCTCTTCCACAAACAATGGTGGACACAAACAATCTCACCAAGGCAGCACTGGTGAGATCCCATTGCTGCAGTTGGTCTTAGTTAATGTTGGTGTTAGGTAATGTTAATACTTTGTGGGATATTCTGCTTGAGAAATGTGCAGAACCTCTGTGAGTGCCGTATTGTCTCTGACAGCCCTGTACAAATGTCTCAAATACTCTAGGACAGCTCACATAGCCAGGCACCTATGTTTAGGAAACTTAATTTTTTGTCTGGTGTGCCTGTACACACCTAAATTTAGGGAATTTAGCTTGAGTATTTTTTTGTGTCAAGGCTGGACTGTGGTGTGCCTAAGCATGCTGAACTCCTTGAGCCATTCCAGGCTCAGAAACGTGCTCTGCCTGTGCCATATCTGCATGGCAGAGCAGCAGAGAGAGTCCTACTGCTTCCAGGCTTGTAAATCTTCTCTCCTTCCAAGCAGAAGCAGACGTGTCCTGCTAAACTCCTGGTCACTTCTCTCTGTTCTTGCTGGCTTGAACCCATAGCGGCGGTCTTCCTCAAGGAGAAGAACATTTGCACTAGTATTAATATGCTGTGTGCTTAATTGCCTGTAGAAGTTACTTGAAACTTACTTTTTTTACACTGGAATGTAAATTTATGTAACTCAGTAGCATCCTCTGCCACAAAAGATACTTACAACAAATATCACATTGCTCTTCAAAATCAGATATCCCTATCTCTGTGTTTATAATCACAGATAATTTGTTGATACTCACATTAGCAAATTCTCTCACTGAAGACTATTATTAGTCAATAACATGTTAATGTTCTAATATTGTAAATACAAACTTAAACTGCCTACTAGATTTATGGGTGCTGCTTTTTTCGGCGTCTTGTCTACTGCCTTTTTTTTTAATGTAGTGCTTTTTCTTTTTCTTTCCTAAAACCATGCAGAGACATATTTTGTGAAAGACTTTGACTAACAACACCTGTTTGACCTGCAGGTTGGAAATCTTTCCTGTTGGCTCTGTGCTGCCAGACTGAAACAGTACAAAAATACACATGGGCTTGGATGATTACTTCTGAGTATTGATGCTAAAGTTTTTGAAACAGAATTTTAAATTCACCTTTGGAACCTAGGGCTAAAGTAGGGACATGATTGATCTGAGAACTTGTCATAAATTATTGTCTTTTCTGTCACCATTTCTTTTCTTTATTATTTCCCCCAAAGTTCTTTACTCTGTTTTTGAGTGCTTTTGAATCAAATCTATGTTTGAGATTGTCCAGGTCCTGTGCATCTACTGTGATGGAATAATTCAAGTAAACCAAAAATTATTCTAAACTTCCATTCAAATTCAAGCAAAGCCTGCTGTAAATAATTCCAGGCAATTTCAATACTCAGGGGCTTTTGAGCTCTTTAGAATCTGTGCAAGGTCATAGTAAGAGATGAAGGCAACTCTCCCCTCCCACATTAATAAGGAAAATGACCATAGAGAAAGATAAATTTCACAAAGTTATTATTTCAGTTGTTCAAAACTAAACAAATACCAGTCTAATAAGTATAATTGGATCAAAGCCAAAATTAACAAAAATTGCATAATACTATAGGAATCTTAGTCAATACTGAAAGCCATAATTGGGCTTGAGGATGAAGTCAGAAAAAAAACCCCAACCCATTCCTTCTTTTATAAAGACTTGATAGAGGAGTAGATGATAGGAAAATGAGCAAGATGAGCAAGATAGTGACCATTCAAGACCAAATGACACAGATTGGAATGGTGTGCCTGTGCCAGGACATATTTAAATCTGAGCATACCTGGAGTGTCCAAAGGCATGGGAAGCCTCTGATCACTACTGGTGCGAACAGCATTGGTCTCAAGAAATCTGACCCCTGCGCGCAGCAGCCTGGATTACTTGACAGATCTGGTTTTGTTTGAAGAACTTAATTTTTTTTTTTTCCACTTACAGCTTATTATTTATCCACAAATGACTTTGAGATTTGTTGAGATTTGTTAATATATTTGTGGGCATAGATAATCTGCTAATGAAATAATTAGCTGCTATGATGAGTTGATGCTATATATTTATGGCACAGGAATAATCTCAGAACCCTGATGATACTGTCCCTGCTCCGTAACTAGGCAGCCTGCAGTTTATAAGCAATGATCTCTGCCTTGTTCTGGGCATTCAGAAATATTTGTTATTGCTTGGGAATGAAGTAATCTTACACGGTGCTAGTAATGTTATAGAAGCTTGTTTTAACTGATATTTATGAAGTTTTTGCTTTCCATTACTGATCCCACGGCTTGGAGTTATGCCAAACTGTGGGAACACCAGTGAAGCAAGCCACTGAACTTTATTTGGAAAAAAGAATTATGTTTTTAAAAGCTGCTTTTGCTTGCTCTATTTCTTGTGAAATCAGACCACTTATGAGAAGATAGTACTCATCAAAGAAACAGAGACAAGAGAATTGGTGTTTCCTATAGCTCTACGAAGAAGTAGTATTTATAGGTAGAAACTTTTACTATTTTAAAATACCTGTAATGTGCATAGGCCTGGCAGGTCTTTGTAATTTTTGGCTGGGGGCTGGCAGTCATAGAGTATAATGAAGGACTGAATGAACAATTCAAAGTTAAAACATAGTGAACATTGACATTTTGCTATTTCTTTTTTCCCCCAGAAAGCCTGTTTTCAGCAGGAAAGGAGTAGTTTCTTAATATTTTTTTTTTAGTTTTCACAAAACAAGGATTGGTAATAATTCATTTTACCAATTTTTTTCCCCCTTTTCTGTCAGGTTTGCTTAGGAAAGAATATTTCCACGCAGTTTCAATTCCTTTCATAATTTTCCCTGAACAAACACCAAGAGCCTTTTCTTACTTATAAGTGGAACTCAGTTGTAATAAGAAAAAGCAATATTTGTGTTGCAGCAGAGCAAAATTTTAATCATCTTTTAAAATGATCTGAAAGTCCAGTAAAATGAAATGAGCTTCCTTTTATTAATGAATGCTTTTAAATGAAAAGATCAGTTATTTAGTGCAAATAGTTCTGTTGAGCTGTTTTGACTTAGAATCCTTCTGCCTGGTTTATGCAGTATATTAACATATTTCTTTATCTTTTGGTTGCTGAAATAACGTTCTAGAACATGAGCTGGATTTTGTATAGAGGCCTGGGAGGGTGTTTTAATTTTACCAAACAGTGTTCTGGGCACAAAAATGTGTCCTGACAGGCTAAATTTTGCCTTACTTCCTTGGAAGCAGTACAGTGGGAAGCTGGGCTATCATTGCAGTCATTCCCCTCTACCTCTTTCTTCCCAGGAAAGGTCATGCGTGGAATTACACAAGATAACACAAGGTTATCTGTTCCCATTGTTTTAGCTTGTTGAGATATCAGTGAATTTTGGGGGGGTTGGTGGTAATAACTAAACCACCACGGCAAATTATGGATGTGGAAACCTTATGTCACCTCTCTGTGGGATCTTCAGCCCGTTCTTTCCACTTTACTGAATTCTCCCGCACCCTGTCCGTTTCTCACTCTCCAAGCAGCCACCTGCTTATCCAGAACTCTTGGAAGGTGCGGCTCCGTATTGCTGACAGCTTCCAGCAGGTGGAAAATCATTGCCCTTTGTCTGCAGCGCTGGCCATGCCCTGCTAGGTGCAAGTTCATGGCTCTGGCAGGGCAGCCCCAGGGGAGATGCCTCTGCTGCAGGTGTTCCCAGGGAGTTTGGCCACCACAGGCCACTACTCACGGTAGCAGGGAAGCCATCAGTGCTGAAGTGGGGCTGCCCCTAGCCCTGAGACTCTGCCAGGGCACAAGCTGCGCCTCAGGTCTCAGGGATTTTTCCCAACCATATCTCCATGTCTAGATCATAAACAGTGTGAGTGTTTGACTACTTATGCTCTTAGTGACACTGTTTTTAACCTTCCTCAAGTCCTATATAAATAAACCTAATTAGTTGCCTTTTACCTTTATACATTTGAACACTGTGTCAAGTTTTCCTTTTCCTTTTCTTTTCTAGACAAAGGGAAAAGTGTGTATAAATTTTACAAGTTGGTACTAAATTGCTAAAGTAGACATAATTGGGAGCTGGGAGACTCTTTGGACTAATTATAGGACACGGTGTTTCACTTCAATCTAAGTTGTTCAAATCCAGCCCAGATTAGCAATAACAAAGAGTCTGGGGTGGCGACTGGCCAATTTTATGGAGTGTAAAATTAGTGGGCTCTTCTTTATACCTTATTCCTGCTAATGGCCATATGTTCATACAAACATTCTCACCATCCTCCCTGGCACCCACTGGCACCCTCAGCCAAGGCACCTCCAGCCATGAGGAATGATGACTCCCTTGATGTCCACTTACTTACCCTCCCAGCCTGATCCCTGTAGCCTTGTGGCTGAGTCCCAGGTTAGAAGAAGCTTTTCCTGCTGGGGATGCAGCCCCAGAAATGACTTTGCAGAGAGCTAAAATATGCCACACTGGAATGTGAAATTCGCTGAATAAAGTCCCTAATCAGCAAGATACGTAAGGGTATACCTGGTTTTAAATAAAGTTGTCCAGCAGACATCAAATTAAGCTCACTCTTCAGTATTGTGCTGCTTTCAGACTGGAAAGAGCAGTTTTAAGTAGTAAACATCTCAGGGATGGAGATTTTTTTTTTTGTTCTTGTGTTGTTTCCTTCCCCCCTTTTGTAAAAGGAGTAAGTAAATATTTTATTTGTTTGGAAAAGTAAGACTCTATTTAGGTAATCAGTTGTTTTGAAGGATCTTGTTTTTATTAGGGAAAACATTATCTGTATCTATCCAGCTTAGCTATTTACAGGACACTTATCTCTGCAGTGTCTGAGAGCCAAGCATGATCATTCAGACTTGCGTGGAATGCTAACATCTTTAAATCTTAAATGAGAACCGCATTATGCGATAAGTTGAATTTCATGTCATAGTGGGAAAACTAGAGCCTTGTTTAAGGTGAGCTGAGTGTCGAATCTAAGCTGTATTAACTTTGTATGGTTGCATTTCATCCCCCTTTTAATTTTCTGTTTATTAGAGACTTTAGACCTTGATAAGGTGTAAAGTTTGAGGAGGGGGAAAAGCGGTATAATAAAATCAAGCAGCATCGGTAGAGTGGAGAGCAAGAACCACCTGCCACTCCATGAGCTGCAGCTGATGAAGGGTACAAAAAAAAATGATTGACACTAGCATAGAAACACGCACTCCGACTAGACACAGCAATATAGCTCAATAGCAAAGTTATAGCCTGTGACGAGATGAAAGAATACAGGCTTTAAAAGTAAAACACTTTGTGAACATAAACTCCCCATATATTGCAGCGAGTCCCTGAGGAGCAACAGTGTGGCCCCTGCCCCTCCTTCGCTCCCGCTCACTACAGATCCCGCTCCGCAGGCAGCAGGCAGGTTCAAACAAGGTCAGAGTGTCTGGCTTTTTGGCAGGAGCTGTCCTTTCTGCAGACTTAATAAATGGAGTCCAGGTGCAGAAGATATTCCTTGCAAACATGTCCTCCATTGCGCCTGTAATGTTTTCCAATGCCTGGGCTGCAGCTCCCAGGTTGTATTAGTCCCCTGCTGATCAGAAAGGGGTCTGACAATGACCAGTTGCCAAGAGAAGGAACTTAATTAAATTACAATGCATAAAATTTGACAAATTTTCTGAGGAACATACTGAGAATTCAGAGCTGCACCCAGCTGCCTAGAGCAG
>JANHGB010054610.1:1908-31924 GCA_026283785.1 Coracopsis vasa
CCAGTCCTTACTACTGAATCCAGTAGTGATAGTAAAATAAATAAATAAACAAACAAATAAATAAATAAAATACCAAACTTGTCTCTGCCACTTAGATAGCAAGAGCTGAACTGGTTTTGTGAATTTTCCATTACACTCATCCGAATGCAGTAAGAGACTGTAGACTCCCTGGGAGATTATTACCAGCGTATTGTGGCAAGAGACTGTACTGGAAGGAGGGGTTCATGCTACTGGGACAAGGCTCCCTCTGCTTTTTCACTTTATGGAGTCAAACACTGGACATTTTGAACAGGTTCTATTAGCCAGAAGAGGGTTAGGTATGGCCTTAACCATACTTAAGATTGGCCTTAACCACACTTACCTCCTGGTGTGGAGATAACAGGCAAGCTGAAATCTCTGAATGCTTTTCCAGCTCTGTTTTATGAGAGTGTGAAATGTGTGAAGAGGTTGCAGTGGTAGTGATAATACCTTTCTAACTTGATTTTTATCTGTCATACATTCCTCTGATATCTGTAAATAGTGAATTGAGCCTCAGGCCTGTAAGAACTGCAGAGACATAGAGGTACATATAGCTATGTTTGAGACAGCACCACAGCCCAGCATTACTCACCTCTGCAATGCACAATACAGAGAATTCCAGTCAGCCCCAGCAAGAAATAAGCACAAGACCTACATTATTTTTGCCTAGGAGAGTGAAGTGTTTTTGATTGCTTTTGAAGCAGGCTCAGACAGGGCTTGTGGCTAAATTGAAGAAAATAAGATCAGCAGTAGTAAGCCAAACCAAAGGCCCATGGAGCTCAGTGCCCTGTTTCTCACACTGGTTGGGAAGATGCCCAGGAAAGAGCACAGAGATGGTGTGGGTTGTTCCTGATGCTTTTCCAGACCGTACTTTGCCACAGTTTTCCTGTGGGATTTTGGGCAGTTCAAGCCCACTCATTTTAGCCTTTCCCTTGGTCTTTAGGCTCGGACAACTACTGTGCTGCCTAAATGTAGAGTGCACGCCACAGCAGGGAACCCTAAAGCAGAGTCTGGATTTCAGAGCTGTTTGTTTCAGCCAGCACATTAACATCCAGGAGTCAGCAACTGCTTAACAAACAGATAGCTAAAGACAGTGCCTTGTCAGAAGTCTGGCAGGAGCTACTGTTGTTTTCCTTCTGTATTCTGTATATGTGAGCAGCTATCCTAACTTTAGGTGTGAGGTAAGCATTTAGCACAGAGCTATACCCTCTGGGAGTAGATGGGAAGGGTCAGGGAATGCAGCTAGTGAATGCCTGCCTCGTCATGTAATTAAAGCCCTTACTCCTCTATTCCTCAAATAATTTTAATGCACAATGCAGTCAATCGAACTTTCTTACATAGGACAGCCTGCAGTTCAGCAGACTTGACAGTGTTACAGGTCATTATCATCTTGTGCTCCTTTCCCAGTGAATTCCAGTCTTACTATAAGGTTTTATTTTTTCCCCAAAAATATGTGGTTTGTATAATCTGAATGGTGAAAAAAAAAATATCACTGCAACCTGTTCTCATTTCTTTTAGATACTTCCAATAACATATTTTCTTATGTATGTGTCCATTTATTAAGCCAACCTTACACCCTTTAAAATCAGTAAAGCTGTTTTAAATTGTGGTTAATTTCCACGTGCTCGGTGATTACGTGACTGAGTGACTCTGTATCATTCCTTGCTAACATGGAAGAACTGCTGACACCGTTTTCTCTCATTATGGAAATATCTCTTTTTGCAGCTCCTAGCAATGGAATTATGTGGGGAGTGCTAAGGGAATAAAAAGTGACCATCTGAAGTTAATCTTCAGCCATGAATCATGGAGCACGAAGCTTGTCACTCTTTTCCCTCTGCAATTTTTGTAATTTCCACCAATTCATCAAAATGTGAAAGAAATAGCCAACAAATATAGATTTCTACAGTACATGGTGAATACTTCTGATCAGACTTTCATGTTCATAATTGTCTAGTCTGACCTCCTCAATAGCACAGGCCATTGAGCTTCATCTGTATTTTCTGTGTCAGCCCCATAACTTCTGCTAGCTGCTCAGCATCACTTTCAGGAGGAGGCTGGTTTGATTTTGTCAAAGAGAATAGAATTGTATAAGGGGTCTGGTAGCCCCCAGTGCTTACTGTAAATCCTGTTTCAGAATAACTAGTGTAGGTGTGTGATTTATTCTTATTTGGCACACCCTCAGCCAAACGGTTTCACTGGGGTTTACCTGAAAAATGTTAAGTATTGAATAGGTTTTAGTATCGTGTATGTTATCAGGTTAACTACATTCTGGGCATGCTCAAAACTCACAGCCATTTTCAGTGACAATGGGAAGTGAGTTCATTCCTGGACTTTGAAAACCAGAGGAAAGTCCTTTCCTCTGTGTGAGGCAAATTCTTTCATGGGGAATAACACAAGAGGCATATATGAGTGGCCAGAAATTCAAGCTAGCTTTCCAAGTGGAGAGAAAATTCTATTCACTCTGTATTAGCAGTGCCAGAATTTCCCCAAGAAATTCTCCTCCAAATTAATTCTCCAGAGAAGGATGTTTGGTTTTGCGTGGGAATTTACCAACATTTGCTGAATTAAATAACAGAGTCCATAGATTGTTTCCTAAAAACTAACAACCATCTCCCACCAGAGAAATTGTGATTTTGCTTTGTAAATATGGATTTAGTCAATGCCTATGGGATGACTCTGATCATGTGTTTTAGCTCAAAAAATACATTGTTTTCTTCTGATTCATACTGATTTCAGGGAGAGGGGAATCCCCATTTTTGTGATGACAGTACTCATTGGTAACACTGACATAATCATTTATTCCTGTCTCCACAGAGAGAATATTTTAAGATTTCTGCTGTGTACATGTGGGGAATGTGTTTTCATGTTGCATGCCAGCACTTCTGTAGTTATTGCAGCTGCAGAAGACAGCCCACAAGCTGCTTACTATAAATTAACCATTCACTCATTAAGGTGGAGAGAATTAAAAGTTGTCCAAGATAGATTTGGGAGTAGTAGAGAAAGAAACATCTCCTTATGTCTAGGAGACGCTATAGAAATCTATTAAACTCTAGTCTATGTGGAGCACCCTAACTAACTGTTTTTCCATTGTCATGATACTAGAGCATTAAAAATGAGGACTGCCCCATCTGGATCACCCACACTAAGCGAAGGCATCTCTCTGTGTGCTGACCTTTTTCATACCGAGCGGGAGTCCCTTTTCATGGCACAGTAACATAGACTTTCTTAGGGACAGGCAACTTCTGAGGAGCCATAGATTTATGATTTTTAGTACGTTCCTGTTACAGCTCATTGCCCAGGAGCATTTTGCATGCTTTCTAATTGGATTGATGAATTTGCCATACTCTTTCGAGGAGGCATTTCTTTATTTGGCAGACCAGTTTTACAGAAAGTTGCTTTTAAACCTTTTTTTTTCTTTTCTCAGATGGGAGAGCTGCTGAAGTTCCGTAACTATTCAGTGGGATTTCTCACTGCAGTAAAGGCTTGCACTGGCTTGACATGTTTTGATGAGGCCAAGTGTTTCTGCCTACATAGCTTTCCCCTTGCAATTTCAGAAGGTTTATGGCATGCTGTCATTTCATGGACTAAATAAAGTCATTTAGGTGTGCACTGAGAAGTAGCCATGTTACTCTCCTGAAAAAATGGCTGCATTTCAGAGGTGGTTCCAGTTTACAACAAAAATAGAAAGAAAATGAGTATCAAAGAGAGTGCCCTGTGTTACATCATCTGCTGAGAAACACAGAACAGCGTATGCTGGATATGTGTGTGAATAATAATTCTTTTATCATGAAAGTAATACATGGGCTCCAGTAAGGGTATTCATCTATGTACACGTGTGCACAGATTGTAGAGACGTGGAACAGAGAAGGACTGTATGCTGTATCTTAAGATGAGAGATGCAGCAGAATGCAAACAACAGGAATAAAGACTGTGGCATGATATCTACAGAGTACAGAGGGGTGGTTTTCACAGATTACCTGTGAATTTCTTCTGTTTGACACTCACAGCAATAACTTTTCATCTCTTCTTCATGAGTCCTCCCAGTCTTCATGCCTTTTTGTTCCTACAGGCGCAGCACTAGGCTACCGTGCAGTTGGTCTGCAGGCTGTACCTGCGGGGCACCCTTCACATTGCTCAGACCTGCCTGCATTGCACTCCCCTGTGCTCCAGACTTTGGGGATAGCCAGGATACCATAAGCTTATCTGTCTGCCCCGACAGCACCCTTATTGATCATCCTGCTACCTGAACAAGAAAGTATCTCTTCTGCCGTATCGAGTGGATCTAACAGCATTGTGATCGGTTATAACAGATTCATGATTCAGAATCCGCTTCCTGAGAGGGGCTTTATCTGATTCACTTCAGCGTGATGGAAAATGTAGTGATAAGCTTCAGGCTTTTCTTGTGATGCTTCTAGATCATCAGTTCTAGGGGTAGTATCTCAGTGTCTGTATGGCTCACTAGATACACTCTGACATAGTCACTCTCATCTAGCTGCTGCAAGTACACTCAGCATGGACATGTCTGTCTTTTAAAAGTTCTTCATTCAAAACAGCAGTCATTAGTTGTTCCTGGTCATAGATCAGGACCTTACTCTAAGCACACATCATTCCAGGAATTCCTGTGCTCCTGTGCCTATCTATCTACTCTTCCGGCTACAGGTATGTTATGCTGTAGGAGCAGGTATCTGTATGATTTACCTCTGTTTTCTTTCTTAGGTACATTGAATCCCTCAACATGCAGGGAGGAAGTAATCTCTGCACTCTCTGTCTTTGTGGTAGGTTCTTGTGGAGACTGCAGAAGGAAGATCTATTCTGACCTCTTGGCTGCTTGTCATCTATACCGTATGTTGGCATTAATGAAACCAGGATTATCTCTGACCTCATGTTCTGCAGAGACATTAGTTCCTTTATAGATAGGACAGATGGTGCCAAAATGGGAAGAGTTTACAACACACCAAAGTAGAGCAGCACTGTTACTTCAAAGTTCAAAGTGGGAGTCTGCAAACTCTGGAGATACTTCCTAGAACTGGAGCTATCCTGTGCAGAGAGGGCAACTCCTTCTAACAAAATCCTGCACGATTCTAGTGAAGCTCTGCAGTAGTTCACCTACTTCCACTGAAACTGTGCATAAAACCCCCACAGTGCTGTTGTAGTCCATAGCTGATTTAACATCTCAATTGCTCATCACAGGTAAATCCCCTATCTAAACATTCACCATTGCTTGAGTGGTTTTGCAGATTAGAGGCACCTACGCACACTCACCCAGTTTTTGCTTTAGTTCAATACTCAGTGTATCTGTTCCATGTTAAGCCATCATTCTTATTAAGAGAAAGCTGATATGATGTCTCTGAAGAATGAAATTAAAGCATGTGTTTCAGTCTTAGGTCTTAATTATAAGCAGAACCAGGCAATCCAGTTTACTAAGTGGTCGGTATCACTGGTGTTAAAACCTGGTTTCCTGTTTTTCCCATGTTTGTCAAACCACATATTTTTTTGGATGAGGTGTCTAATAATAGTCTCCACAGTGAATTTGGTGACAGGGGTGAGAAAGAGGGAAAGCCTGACTTAGAATAGCTAATTCTTTTCTAAGGACAAGGCTAGGGAAAGAATGCATAGTTTTGCCTACGTAAAAAATTTCACTAACTAACTTTTTCTTTAAATTGCTCTGATTCTTAGGATCAGAAACCTGACTTATTGCAACAGAAAGACTTATGCATCAAGGATGTGCTACTTGCAACCCAAAGAATTTCTGCCTCTGCCACAGAAAGCTAAGTGAAGGCAGGGGCAAACCTACATTTCCTTTACCCTCCTTGGTGAAGTAAGAAAATCTCCAAGCTATGCTGAAGCACAGGGTATGGAGGGAGAGCCTTTCAGTCCTCTTGCTCTGACTGTGGAACTTCTTTATTTACTTTCTGGGTAGGAGAGAAAGCACCAAGGAGTTAGGTTTCATCATAGACTGAGGGAACTTAAGTTATATGTTTCTAAATAGACTAGAAGAGTCTCAATATGCAAAGTTGGGAGCACCTTACCCTGGGCTGTACCATCTGATGATATTACTTGTGGAAGAGGAGCATTGGTCTCCTCACACACCAGAAAGTTAACCAAAGGCTCTTTAGTTAGTTGAAAGGCAGAAAGCTATAGCACTGCCTCCTTGTTCTTCACTTTGTGCCTTTTGTTTTTTGTTTCCAATGCTATGAATGGAAATGAAAGGTTTTCTAATGACTAAAAATACAGGTGAATATAATTTTTCAGGTTAATATAAGGAATAGAAAAATCTGCATTTGCCTCCAGATTAAACCACTTCTTTTACAGAGTTTTTGATTCTTCCACTAAGCTAAACTAGCTTTATCCAGAGCTGGAGTAAGTTGCCGTTCTGTAACTATGTGCTCCCCACAGTCTGATGAAGTATATGCCATCCCCTCACAGATCCAGTGCTGCCCACTGTGCAAGAGAGGGCAGCCGTGCAGGGTGATCCAGAGATGGTTTGCTGCATCCCTCACCTGTAGGACAAGGCTGGACTGCCTACATTTCCTGCCCCCACTAGTCCAAATCAAGGTGAGAGGCAATGAAAATGAAATAAGGGAACAAGGGAGCTTCTCCCTGTCTCATGCCATTAGTGTGTTTTGTCTTGCTGACAAGCACTGTAGAAGAGGGGAATATCTGTGACTTGGGAAGAGCCTGGTGTTACTTGAGTGGCAGCTGAGACTTGGTGGTGGCTTCTGGTAACTAAAGTGGAAGAAGACTGAGTTTCAGATCTGGGAAGACGGGGTATACAGAACAGTTTCTGTGGAAGACAGGAAACTGGGAGCTGAGAAGCTGTGTAAGGGAAGTGATTCAGTCAATCAAATCATTCATCAACAGTATTAGGATGGAAACCAACTGGGACTGGGGAAATTGATGATGGAAAAAGCACCAAGTCTTACTAGGAGCTAAAATACAGGATAAGAAAAAGAAATGTTTGGAGAAAAATAGATGAAGTAAAGGAAGAAACTGAGTGGGACAGGGATAGGAGGAGCCGAAGGAAAAGGCTATGACAAGGAGTTGAAAAACAGAACAAAGAAGTAGAAGACTATCAGCAAAATGTCTAATATGAATTTTGAAGAGATGAAGACTTGGCCAGAAGGGCTAGAAAAGAAGACTGAAACTTGGTAAAGCAAGGAGATGGAAGCTTGGTAGTGAACCTTGAGGAATGGAGACTGAAAGTTGAAGACAACAGAATAAGAGGGATAAGAAAGAAACAGGTGGAACCTGAGCAGGGAGGTGTGGGAAATGAAAAGGAGAAAATGTGAGGCAGTGGGCAGAGGCATGTATGCCGTGCAGCACAGTCTGTGCTTGGGCATGGACTGGTGTTCAGACTCCGTGAGTTTTGCCATTCCTACACCATGGGTTGTCCATTGCCTTTGTCCCACTCCCCCTGGGATTAAAGAACACTAAAGTCACTGAGTGTCATACACGAGAGAAAGTCCGTCTCCTTCACAGTACATAAATCATTTGCCCAGGGGGAGCGAGGGATGTAAGGTGGAGTGAAGAGGACAGCCCCCACTGTGTCCAGGACCTCCACCTTGCTCTCCATCTCATTCTGAAGCTGTGGGCTGAGGAAGGGATTGCACCGAGAGCAAGCACAGCCATGTGGTGAAGGCTGTCACATTCTAGCCTGGGAAACTGTGCTTTATCCTCCTCTTTGCCACAAAATTTCTGTGTGGTGCCGGGCAAGTTTTGAAACCTACCTTCTCAGAGGTGATGACTGACTGGGTGCTCCTCATATGACGCATGTGCGGGTGGAGATTTAGGGTCTGACGTGAAGGAGTGCTGAGTTCTCACAGCTGTAGCTGAGGTAATGCTCTCTGTGCTTTGGAGACAGAAAGTAGAGTATTAAATAAACTGAGAAATCAGGTCCTAGGGAGTACACAGAAGTAATGGAAACTTTTGACCTTAATCACTTTGTACTTCAGTTCCTTATGTGTAAAATGTGGATTGTACCACCCCCTCATGTTGCAGGGCTTACGAACAAAGATTAGCTAACATTCAGAGACACTCAGATGCTTTAGTAATGAGGCAGGAGTGTCTGAGTAATGTTATTTTCGGAGCCATTTTTGAGTAGTAAGTAAAGCATGAGGCTAAGTGCTGAGCAAAGAGGAGGACATGAAAGCCTATAGAGCTGCTCACCAAATGACTAGCTGTGCATGCAAAGAGATCGTGGTGGTGTGGAAAAAGTTATTGTGAGATCTTGAAAGGACTCTCCTAAGGCACAGAGCAACTAAAATAGAGCTGCAAAGGTAACTTAAATTCTGGGATTTCCTAACCTGACTGGTTTGTAAATGTCTGATGAACATTTTTGTGCACAACATAAACATATTAGCAAGCTGTTTGCTGAAATGGTCACTCTGTCTGTAATGCAAGATGAGTGATGCTTTCCTCATCATAGTGTAGTATACTGTGTTGGTGAATAATAGTGTCATTAATGCAATAATCTTAATTAATATGTTGTCATTCATAGTAGCAGGATTTTAGAAAAGTGGGAAACTATTGCAGTCATTTTACAGATCTGCCCTATGTAGATTTGAAAGGAACATTGAAGAGTTGGGAACAAACCCCAAATCCCTGCATCTTGCACTTTCCCCCTAAAGATCAAACAAGGCATACATTTTTCTTCCAGTCACATTGGGTTAGAAATGCTGCATAGATAAACACAGGTCTGCAGTTTACCTTGGAATTCAGTGGTTGTCTCACCATTTAACATAACTAGGGGCAGGTCTGGGATGAATAATTATTTGGGAACACTAAGCATGTTAGAGGAGAAACCCAGGTCTGACACTGAAGGAAATCTGAATGAATCTTGATTTTACAAAAATCGCTGGGATCTGTATGGGTCTTATGTGATGGACTCAAAAGAGCTTCTGGTATCAACAGCTCAAAGCCAGAAAAATGGATGAGGTCTGGCTTTGGAGTTAAAGGTAGTTTCCTAGAACTGATGTTCACGTGTACCCTAATGAGCAAAGGGGTACTCCTTTCCATTGCACTGAGAGTGTGTGGAATCCCCTTTAATAACTGATCATGAAACTGTAACTGATACTTCAAAATTCACACATTTGATGGTTTGTTTTTAAAATTTCTGTGAGTCACAGGAATCTGTGAGGCCAGTTGGAAGCAGGGGTTAAAAAAACAACCCTCTGCAATGTAGGTCGCTAACTAGCAAAAAATCAGTGGAGAAAAAATAAAAGCCCCAAACCAAGTAGATGTCCTTACTCTAGTCACTATTTTGGGTACAGAACATTTAATTTCTGAGCAATAAAGAACCCATAACTTTGTTTACTTCTCCACCATGAAAATATATTTATTCCAAATGTCATTACAGTCTGTAGGTTCAGAGCAATGAGTTTGACACCATGTGGATACTTATCAGTAACATTTTAAAACTCAGAATACAGTTTTCCTGGTGGCTGTCTTCACTAATGTCTTCTCTTGGTCTCAGATATGAAAGTATATTTTACATACTCTGTATTCATAGCAGGAACGCAATGCCTTGTGTCCCTTTAGAAAACAAACAACTTTTTGTAATATTTAACAATGTGGCTTTAAATTAGGAATGGAACTTTCTTTAGTTACACTGTGGAAGTAATAAGTAAAAGGATAATATAAATGTATCTTCAGCCTTTCCAAGGAAACCCCAAGAAAACAGTCATAAAATAAAGAGAGTGTGGTTTTTTACCTTCTCTTCTGCTGCAGCTCTAATTGCAACTGAAACTGTGGGCCTTGACATCAGCTACTGGAAAACATTTAATATTAGCTGTGAGTAGAAAATGCTGCAGGCCTTGACCTATCATTTTTCTTCACCACAATCACAGCATATATCTCACTTAGACAACTGATTCTCTACTGTACTTGCTGTTGATGCATATTAAGATTTTCTGACAAAAAACATTGTCAATCAGGATTGGGACCCGTGGTATGGAGGTAGCAATGGGTATGAGCAGTCCTGACAGATATGTTGCAACCTGAAGAGAACACAGAAATAGTAATAACATTCAAGGAGGTCTTATCTGGTTAAACTTCTGGAAGATGATCTTTCTGGTATATGTCTCCTCCTGAAAAAAGAGTTTTTGGGGGAATGATTTGGCAGCTGATTTTAATCAGACTCAGGACTGCTGATTTTAATTCTTTAGGTCTTTGTCCCTAATGCAGTCCATTTGAACATCTAGATACTGGCTACAGTGAGTGAGAGGGCTATTTGGGTGTGAATATTTCAAACACATGCTGAAATTGGATTAGCTGAGTTGGAATAGACCTCTGTGTGTGGACACTGGATAGACTGTCTCTTTACCAACATATACAGTATCTTAAACTCATGTGGAGTGAGACATCATACTGTTAACTCATTCGAAAAAGGAGGAGGTGTGGCTCTTCTGTGTAGGGACTGTATCCACAAAGAAATTATAGCTCATAAAGCTGTGCTTACTCTCAAGAAAAGCAAAAATAGCCAGATCAGGTAATAAACACCTTTGTACAGGTATAGTTTAACTGAATGGGGCATACACAAGAATATCAATACCCTCCTTAGGAAGGTATGTAGAAGCATCCTTTTTAGTATAATGTAACTAATAATTGTCTTTTAAATGGCTACTTTTGCCACTCAGATTTTCAAAGATTACTGTTTACTTTGGGATGTTTTATTTTTGTGTACTGGACACCCAAAAGAAACTCAAGGAAGGGCACTCATGCAGCACTGGAGAAGCATTTAGACTAAGTACCATTTGAAAAGACCACCAAAGGAAGGCAAGTGAAGTGACCAGTCACTTTTTAATGGTTTGCCCAAGCAAGACAGGAATGTGCTTCTTGGCAAACATTACTCCTGGGTTGCTGAAGCACTGAGCCTATGTTTTTCAGTCACTAGTGTTTAATGCTACAACAAGCCTTCGGCATTTCCCTGCCTAGCAGTCATGACAGAGGGTAGTTTCACCTTGTGAGAGTTGCCTTTGGCCAACAGTAGTACTAGGCCAGCAGTAGTACTAATATTAGAATAAGTTCTCCCTTTGTTCTAGAGGAAGAACACGCATGATCTCCCATATTTTGCCATTATTTTATCAATGGAGAGAGTCTGCTGCTGTTACATGCTGCTGAAGTGGTTTGAAAAATTTCACAGTAACTTAGGTTGGTGATGCTACATCATGGTAATATGTGCTAGGTTGCAAATTTGTAAATATGTTGTGACTTTAAGCAGCAGTGCTTTTCTCCTAGTAGGTGCATGTTTACAGAATTAAGAGTGTTAAGTATGAGATGCTGATTTAAGAAAGAAGGTTAAACCACTTCCATCCTTTCCTGTTGTCCCCTTTTTTTCCCCCCCCCAGCATACTGGCATGAAAAAGTGCTTATGACTTTCTCTGCAAATAACAAATCTGCTGCTGCAGACCTTAAATCTCTCTTAACCTTGTTGATTCTTTTCATACCTGTCAGTGGCCACAACAGACCAGTTGTTGCTTAGGGATGGCTGTTGACATTCAACCCATTTTCTTTGCCTTAGTTACATGATCAGTATCACCCCAGAACAGATTTATCTGGCTCACTTGCTAGCATAGTTGCTTCAAGATGTTGCAGATTGAAGTCACTGGTATGTTGTGTTTCTGTCTTCTGCTATGTGTTCAGTGGAAAGGCCCATCCTTGCTGTGCTGGTCTGGAGTAAAACCGTGTGCTAAATTTATATGCGTGTGGGAATGAAAAGCCCCTGTGGGAATGAAAAACCACTACATTCTTAGAAATAGATGGCCTCTGGAAGTGGTGAGTGTAGTGGTCAGTCATCTCAGCCCACTTGTGTACCAGATGTGGGAGGATAAGCCCACGCTTTTTAACTATTCTATAGGTATAAGCTAATTTAGCATCACTTGACAGCTTTTTTTTTAAGCAATATCTTCTTTTCATTTTTTTTCAGAGGGGAATGCCAGACTTGACTAACAAAGACAAGAGCAGACTAAATGTTTCCTTAACAGGAAGCCACTAGCTCTCCGCTTAGCAAGTGGGGAGGGAAAGCCTTTAAAACTGTTCAAACTTTCTCATGCAAATTTCAGTAACACACAAATTAAAGCTGTGGGAAAATGTCCCAGGGAAAACCTATGTGATTGGAAATGGAGCCCTCCAGTCCCTTCAAAAAAGTGATTGTGGTCTGTCAGTGATTATAAATGCACAATACACAAAACTGCACTGCAACATCATGCAGAAACCTAAAGGTGAGGGGGTTTTCAGGTATCCCAGGGTGGTTTTCCACTGTTTCAATCTGATCTGGTTTTGGCTACATCTTTTCTAAGAAAAACATTTGAAGAGCTCTGAAGCAAAAATAGGCCATTGAAGGGCAAAGTAGTGCAGTGCCTCTAGGGGAACATGACAGTTTCTCAAATGAAGGCATTTACCATAGCTGTAGCCAGAAAATTAGTGTTTGAGTGGCTATTTGAAACATCAGCATATACAATTGCCATTATAAGAAAACATCCTGGAGTCCTGTCATCAATCAAGGAATGTTTCTAACTGCTCTTCTCACATACATCAAAGAGGTCATTTTTGTCTCCAGACTGTTCTGGCTTGGACCTGGGATATGTATGCATACTTTCTTTGTGAGCTCAGTGGTGCTAGTCACATCATGTGCACATGTGCAGCGGCTGAGACCTTAGTCAGTGGCAAGACACCATCAGAGGATAAAGCAGAAAAAGTGATAAGTGAGAGATGGGCTATTGTTTGCATGTTGTCTTCTCCAGTCCTCATGGTAAAAATGAGCCTTACAGATTGTGAAGCAGTTCAGGTGAACTAAGAGCAACTGCAGCTGCTGTAATAGGTTGTCTTCCTAGGAAAACAGGTGTCAGTACTAAGCTCTCTTCACTGGAACTTTGCCTTTCTTTTGCTGAGAGCACAGAAAATGGTTTTGTTGGTTTCCATTGGACTTTGTGGGACAGTCTGCAGAGGGGCAAGTATCTTAGCTGGTGTGTACTTGAGGTTGCCTGAAAACTGCACTGTCTGGCACATACATCCCAGAGCTGAAGATCATGTGCCTGGCCTGATGGCTGTCAGGCCAGCCTGTGGCTCTGCTTTTACATAGGTCAGCATCTGATGGTCCTAAGAAGGGGATACCACAGCTGAATATGAAGACAGCAGAGGCATGTCCCCTCCCTTCACCTCCTACTGTCAGGAAAGCAGGCAGTACTATATATACTACCAGAGGATGCCTTTTGCATTTGAGTGAGCTATCTGTGGCTGGGATATCTGCCTGTTCAAAGCAGGCACAATGCTCCTGGAGGGTGTTAGTGTGTGAGTTAATGCTTCAGAGCAAGAAGTGCAGTCTGTCCCTTGAACTCTGGGCCCAGTTTCCTCATGTCAGCCCCTTCACCGACCAAAGGGACAATGTTTTATCATGGTGACATGGCCATACATCTTCGTGAGGACTGTCTGCCTACTAGCCAGCTACAAGACCTTAATTACATTCTTGCTATACTTACGTACTGATATGGTATCTCTCTGACTCAGTTTCCTCATTCATTGAATGTGAATGAGGATGCTGTTTTCCTTTGTGGAGTCTGTTGAGCAATGTGGAGGTAAGCAGTGCAAAAGGAAGAGGAATCGTGAAAGGGCAGAATGCAGTGCTGGCCTGCCGCAATCTGCAGTGTTCTACTGTGCTATGGGTACATAGTGACAGCTGTAATCCGTGTCAGATAAGCAGAGAGAGGGTCTGAATTGCCTAGGTACACTCACTTTGCTTGTCTTCTTGAGGAAGAATCCACTTTTATCCAAGTGGCTGATGTGTGAGAGAAGTGATCATCCTCTAGAGAACTGAAAGTGCATTTTGGGACTCCACAGAATTTTATTCCCTAACATTAGCACAGCACTTGTTACTGAGAAACAACCCTGTGCAAATTCACTGTCGCTAGCTGTCCACAGCCTTAGGCTGCCATACGGCCACACATCAGTAAATAAAGTTCTCGGAGCCCTGCTGGAGGGTGGGTGATGGTGAAGAAAACTCCCAGGTGCTGCAGATGGTAACGTGGCAGCAATGGAAGCAATAGTTCAGGAGGCAGCGTTATTTTCTCTGAGCCGCTGCTGATCCTTTGCTTCTGCCTGATGTTAGAGAAACTGTGTTGCTGCATGGTTACTATGTTTCTCATAGTATTTAGAATTGAGGTTTTGGCACTTTTCAGCATCAGCAGAGGTTACGGCACTCTTTACAGTAACAGATTGAGATGAGTTTTTGTTGGATCATGAGAGACAAGAAGCCCGCACTCAGAGGTGATCTGTCCTACCCTGCCCTGAGGCAAGACCCTGCACACCTCAGCTGATTCTGACAGATGCTCCTATTAACTGTTGTTAAACAGCTGCAATGATAAGGGTTTTGCAATTCTGCGCTCTGTAGCTGGAGCTGAGCAGTATGAGTATATACATCATTTGTCACCAAACAGTTCGTCTTTGTAGGAAAGAAGTGAAGGATTCTTTTTCCCATTAAAGAAATGTGGGGAAAATAAGTATTTATAGTGCAGGTGCCTGTTTTGTGACTTTACTTTCTGTTTTTACAGTGAAAAGGCAACCTAGAGAACACAGATCCACTGCTGGCTAGATATCTCAGCTGCCTCTGTGCAGTTAGGACCAGTGGCAGTACCAAGCTTTAAACCTCACATCACTGGTGCATGCTGTCGCTGCTGTCAGTCCCAGCACTGTCAGGGGCCAGGTTGGTCAGCAGGGCTGCAAGCCCCTGCATTGCTTCTCTGTGGCATTTCTTGTGTCCGCAGAGAAGCTGGAGGTCATCATGATGGAGGTGTGTGAGCACACGTGCAAGTCACCGAGTCACTCTGCGGGTGACAGGAGGGCAACAGTCCCATTTGGTGACGTTGTCCTCACCTACCCATCCCAAGCATCTTCTCGACGTGTCCTGGGTGATGAGCACCGCAGAAATGTGGCGTATTTCTGACTTTGATTGTGTGCCAAACAAGAAATTCCTAATGGATGTCAGTGGTTTGCCTCGGCTGGGCAGTGGTGTTCAGTGTACCTCATGGCATGTTGGCTGGGTGATGACACCAGATGGGGTTTGGGGTACAGCCAAGGCAGCGCAGCAAGATGGGGAGTAGTGGCATGAGGCAACCTGGGAAATCATGTTTCTGCCATGGCGATGCCAGCAAAACTTTTCAGGACTTGGCTTTCCACAGAAAAAAAAAACAAAAAATAGGTTAATGCCTCTTTTGAGAGCCTTCAGAGAGCTTCAGATACCCCTTCCCGTCCTATAGACTTAGCTTTTATTTCACTTTATGAACCAAATAGTTAAGCCAAGAGCTGCAGTTTTGGTGCTGTGGATTATAATCAGCAGCCACTGCCTGTATAGCAATTCCTTTATTAAATTTCTCGTTCAAAGGTGGCATCCTTGCCTTCTCTCCTTACCCAGCAAAACTGTCCTCAAGTATCAACTTCAAATATATGCATATATCATATATCCACTTGTATATGAATTAATTCCTGTGCCTCTGCTTAACTTATCAAGAATTTTGCATTAGCCAAACTCTTGTAATTACATAATGGAGGAAAAACCAAAGGAAACCCACTTGAATCATTCATACAGCACATTACCAATACTCCTTCATGCATCTAGTGCTTGTGGATCAAATGTGTGGCAATTTCACAAGAACTGACTGCCACTTTACTGGAAGTGATTTTTAGCTGTATGACCAGGGAAAGCCACTCTTATTTTTCATTTCCCAACAACAACCAATTTAGTTTGAAACCAATATTTTGTAATAGCTGAAGTGAAGTTTTTTCCTACCAAACTATCCTGGTGACTTTTGACCATAAGACCATAACTCTGGGCAGGTGGAAGTGGATTGTTTTGCACACAGAAAGGTCATCAGCCTTGTTGTAAAAGTGGCTACTGTTTCCAGCTGGACACATAATGAGTAATTTTTAATGGATAGTTCTTGCAAGACTGCTGGTTTGCTTATTTTTGCTGTACACTGATTTTCTACTTTTTATACTGTTTTGAGAAAAGCTCCGCAATTCCTGAAGTGCAGCTGTTTTCTGCACAGTTCTGTTTCAAGCAGTCATCTACAAGTGTTTTGCCTTTAAGGACTTGTAGTCCTGCTGATAGAGATGTCAGCTCTAAAGAGAAAAATTGTTTTTTTCTCTTTTTTTGATTATCCCATTTTTGACCTGGCAAACATAGGTATGATGTAGGTGATTACCATCTGTGCCAGAGGGCTTGTTCAGCTTACTGTGGCCAAGGCCAGAGGCTGATCTCATGCACATTGTTTTTACAGGCATAAGACTCTGCTGACCTCCATCCTTTGGCTTCCTGTTCAGTGAGGCTGTGCTTGGCATCATCAGCTTTAGGCATTGACATGCACCCTCTTAGACTTCACCCTCTGTCTCTCGCTTTGTTTCATCAGCCGTTGCCTGCCTGTGAATAATGTTTGCTCGTGATTGCAGTGCGGGGCGGTGGTGACGAGGGAAGGTCCCCTCTACTGCAGCCCTTTTGGTGACAGCAGTGTGGGTGAGGTAGGTGTGTGTGGGAAGGAGGGGGAGCAGATTGCAGGCAGTTGCTGGTAGCGTGTGAGGCACACAGTGGGTGGTGTTTCCCCCTCCCCCATCATCATGAAACCTGCAGGTTTCAAGTGGGTTGAATCCTGGCAAGTCACAGGCACATTATAAAAATAAACACAGACCTCTGAGGTGGAGAGGTTACTGGTGAGGGGGCAGTGGCAGGGCTAAATCAGGTAATTTCTCTTTCTGGTAAACACCGAGAGTAAAATCAACTGTTCCTACCATCAGGCTGCAAGGCTTTGCCTCCCCTTTGTGTTACTAGTGTTGGTGCTGTGTTGCATGTCTTGGATGGCCACACCAAAGAAAGGTCATATAATCATAGAATCATAGGATAGTTAGGGTTGGAAAGGACTTTAAGATCATCTAGTTCCAGCCCCCTTGCCACGGGCAGGGACACCTCACACTAAACCATGCCACCCAAATCTCTGTCCAAACTGGCCTTGAACACCACCAGGGATGGAGAATTTACCACTTCTTTGGGCAAGCTGTTTCAGTGCCTCACCTTCCTCACAGTAAAGAACTTCTTCCTTATACCTAACCTGAACTTCCCCTGTTCAAGTTTAAACACTCGCTGAAGTTTCTGAGTGCATTTGAAGGTCCCAACTGCTGTTTTCTGGTGCCAGACCAGAATAATAACAATGGACTGGCAAGGAACTTCCCTGAGAATTACTGAGACCAGAATCAAGGGTCATGCCTGTCCACCCTTTCATTTTTGATGTATTAGTTAGAAAGGGCATTTCAGCTGTTACTCACAGGAAACCAAGGCAGACAATGCTTCTCCCTTTGTTCCCTGTCTGTCCTTTTCTGAGCCCCATTTCAGTTATAAAATTATGTAGCAATCTCCAAAATGGACATTTCGTAATACAAGTGAAGGATTATGCTGGCTGAAGTATTCTGCTGTCTATAATTCAGACGTACTGCTGTGTTTTGTCAGTGGAACCAAAAGAATCAAAAGTATCTTTCACCCTTCTGCAAGAATTCTTTTCAGATTGCCAACTTAAGGCAGTCTATTGTTGCAAGTACTTTAAATTTGCTAAGCTTTAACTGTCATATGCTGTGACTTCTTGCAGGTCTAGTTTAAGGAGAACATTTGGGGTTTTTTTTCCCAGTGGTGTCTAGACTTGAAGAAGAACTGAAGAAAGCAGGAAAACTCCAGTTCTGTGCAAATGTAAGAACGTTAAAAGACAGGGCTGCCAGGCCCTGGAGAGGCTGACAAGAACCTCGTGAAATTTAACAAAAGCAAATCACATGTGAAGTTGTGCACCTAGGAAGGAAAAGACCCTCACAGTGATATGGCAAAGGGACTGACTGGCTGAAGAGCAGCCCTGCCGAAGAGCACTGGGGGCAGGCAGCAAAATGAATGTGAGCCAGCAATGTGTCCTCACAGCAAAGGAGGCCAATGGCATCCTGGGCTGTGTTAACAGGAGGAGAGGCAGTAGATGGGGGGGAGGGATTATCACCCTCCACTCAGAGCTCATCCGTCCACATCTAGAATACCATGTCCACTCTTGTACACTCCCCCTTCCCTGCCAAGTACAGGAAAGTCAGAGCATGTTCAGCAGAGGGCCACCAAGATTGTCACAACCAGAGCACCTTGCCCTGTGAGGAGAGGCTGATGGGTCAGTTCTGGTTTGTCCTGGGGCGTCTTTGCAAGACACAAAGACATCTTTGTAAGGACCTAACAGCAGTCCCCCAGCATGCATGGAGAGCTCAGCAAGAAGACAGTGCCAGGATATTCACAGCATTATACATTAGGCGAGCAAGAGACGAGAGGCTGAAGCTGAAACAAGAGGCTCAGTCTGGATATAAAGAGATACGTGACCATGAGGAAAGTGAAGCACTGAACCAGGCCACCCAACTAGGTTCGTGCATCCTTGAAGCTCTTCAAGACTGGCCAGACAGAGCCCTGAGCAGCCTGGTCTGAGCTTTCAGTTGTGCCTGCTTTGAGCAAGAGATTGCAGTAGAAACCTCTCAACATCCATTCCAGCCCCATACCCTGTGATCCCATGTCTAGGTATTATCCCCCACTCTGAGTGCCATGAAAAGTTTCAGAACTGGGTGAATGGTTGAAAAGATAAAAGGAATATATTTTGACCCCTCTCTTCACCTTTGACCAACTGATTAAGCTCCAGTCCAGCAGCAATGGTGTTTCCCCTGATTTCTCTAACTGTAATCAAGCAGTAGGCTTGTGTGTTTGCTTGGCAAACACTGGTATTTTAAGATGAGCTCAGGGGATGTGGGTGCTGGGCAAAAGGGATGGTGACCCATTTCCTGAGGAGATTCTAATGTTAAAGCAAGGTTCAATCGTGCAGGAGTGCCTGAACCTGGTGGGATGTTTGTAGACTCAGAGATAGGAACAGAAACCCAGCTTTGCCCAGCAAGGTCTACCCAGCAGGATACACACTCCTGATAAATGAGCTACAGATACACACAGAGACAAAGCGTATAACACCAGCCAATTTTGACAGTTTTAATCTCCCTAGAGTACATAAGCAATATGATACCACAGCATTAAAATAATTACAGTTATTTGGGATATTTAACTTCCCAACCCAAAATCAGTCATGTGCAAATTCAGCTCCAAGACGAGGGCACCCTTGCTGCCTGTGGGGCAGTTGCCGTGCTCAGCGGTGCCACTGTATTATACTTCTTCCTTCCTTCCTTGTGGCTTAGAAACTCAGTGTGAGTCTGTTCCTTCCCTGCAGATCCCAGTGCTGAGCAGCCACCAGCAGCCAAGAGAAGTCGCTGTGTTTGTGTTGGTTGCTTTGATAGGTTTTTTTCTGAATGTAGGAATTACCAAAACTGAATGAACAACTCATTCATGAAAATGATGCATGAGAAAGAAAAGTGCTCCTCTGCTATTCTTGGAAATTGTTAACCCTATTGCTTTTTATTGCCTTTGCTGTGGCAGGGACCGGCACCAGCTGTTGCTGAGAGCCAGCGAGTTCACTCTCAGTGAAAGTTTGGGGCGGGGGGTAGGAAAGGTGCCTGTCTTCTGGGGATGAGCTCTGACCCACACAGTCATTGATGGCTTTTGTGGTTGTTCTCAGTAAGTCCTGCTGGGTGGCCAGGGTGACTCACTGGCAGCTGACTGAAGGCAAGCAGGATGCCAACAGCCACAGCACAACTGGAAAGTACACAGCAAGCCCAGCATGCACCAGAAAAAGGAGAAGATGACATGCAGTGATGTGTCGGTCTGCCTGGCTTGTGTGTCACAAGGCTAGAAAAAAAGGTGATTCTCTGCAATCCCTGTAGGGTATACGGGAGATTGATGACGTGAAGCCACCTTTGTTCTTGAGGGCATGTTACATGGTGACACAGTGACAGGGAGGGGCTATCACAGCCTTTCTGCAGTCTGTTTTTCAAGCCAAACATCCTCAGACACATGTGATATTAAATCCTTTCACAGGTACAGCATACTTTAGGATTTCTGGGGACAAGTTAGGTTTACTGTATGAAGCTTCTCTTGCTGCTGTCCAGCAGGATGGAGACCCAAAGCGATAATGCATATGGTCATAGGAGGGCAGAGGTATAAATACAGCCCAAGCCTGTTTCATGGCATCTCCTTCACTGGGGGCTCTGAAAAGCAAGTTAGGGTAGCCAATTCTGTGTGTTACCCCTGAAGCTTATAGAATCATAGACTCATAGATAATTAGGGTTGGAAAGGACTTTAAGATCATCAAGTTCCAACACCTCTGCCATGGGCAGGGACACCTCACACTAAACCATGTCACCCAAGACTCTGTTCAACCTGTCCTTGAACACTGCCAGGGATGGAGCATTCTCAACTTCCTTGGGCAACCTGTTCCAGTGCCTCACCACCCTCATAGTAAAGAACTTTCTCCTTATATCTATCTAAACTTCCCCTGTTTAAGTTTGAAGCCTCCTTCCCTACAGAGCTCTGCCTTCAACTCTCATGACAGGCAACCTGTGACAGGAGATCTTCCTGTTATGGGCTTGTGTGTGCCCCCTAAGGTGCCCCTTCTCTGCAGACTTGTTGGTGTCCAAGGAGGGTTATCCTTCTGCCACGCATCTCTCCACACCCTTGGCTGCAGGAGGTGACCCAGAGTGGCAGGTTGTTGCTGCCCTCAGGACCCTGCCTAGATAGAACTGGAGTTAGCAGACCACCAGCAGTACAAGCCTGGGGCTTATCCTAACGGGCCTTGCCACAACTCTGCCTGAACATGCTAGGGCCATGTTTAACACCAATTCCCCTTACCAGGCCTGATTCTGACCCTCATCCACATGCTGACATCCCACCCCCATCCCTGGGGAGCTTCCTGATGATGAATCCTGACCAGATCCTTCCTGGCCCTGGATGCCCAAGGCACATTAACCAAGAATTAAGCCACTGAGTGCCTGAGGCTGAGGAGCTATGAGCTACCCTTGCTGTAGCTGAGCTGTGGTATTTCAGACAGTACATATCATCCCCCCACACACACCCTCCCCAGCCCCTGCTCCCACTGACATGGAAGTTATTCATCAAAGACAGGAAAGAAGCCTTCCTGGTTTCAAGTCTCTGGGGAAGTGCTGAGACATGGGCTTAGAATGATATGATACAGAGCAAAGAGTGATTCAGTTTTGATTCAAAGTCCATGGTGAAGGGCATGGCTGGCTTGGCTTTCTCCCTTTTACCTTAGAAAGGCTGTTCTCTGCTGATATACCCCAGGAAGGGGGGATGTAGACATATTTCCCCTTCCTGCAGGTAAAAAGGAGGAGTGTTTTGTGAGGGGAGTCCATCAAAAATCCCACAAAATCCACTTCATTTGTCTGCAGCAGACAAGTAGCATTCAGCTTCCATCCCATCACTCAGATTGTATGGGAAATGCTGCAGGCTGCTCTCCGAAGGTCAGGATGGAGGTATTCCTGCTGCTGGTGAGAAAGGTGAAGAGGCTTTCCAGAGCACTGCAGCTCCTCTTGCTGATACGCACTGTGAGAGCCCCACAAGGGCTGGTCTGGGGTCAAGCCTAGGAGAAGAGGTTTACATAGCAGCAGTTGAGGCTGTGTTGGTTGAATCACCACTTAAAAGGCTGTCCTAATATGGGCAGAACATAAAATTCTGGAGTCTAAAGAGGGAACTGACACCAGTGTTTAGGGATTAAAATAATGAAGCATTCCTTTTTCAGTAGGAGTGACTGACCTCCAACTGCAAAGAGGGAGTTTTTCAGAATGCATACACATACTTTCTGTGGTTTGTACCGCCTGACAGCCATTCAAGCTACAGAAACTGTCAAGTAAGTCTTTTCTGTGATGAAAAGCAACCCTCTAAAATGTACAGTGCTGTGCAAAATCCAGGACTGAGAATGCCAGCGCAGGACTGATGCATCTTGCAGGAGGCACAGTACAGCCTCCTTTGCTGAGCTCCTGGTTTCCAAAGGCAAGGGTGGAGAGGAGGTGAGGTGTGTGGTAGGAACGGAACCCCATAAGGATCAAGCAGGGACCAACTATTTTGCATTTGTTTGGAATAACTGAAACTTCTTTCTTTTTCTGGGGGTGCTTTGTTTATGTTTTACTTTCCCTTTATCTGAGAAAAAGGTGTGGTGTTCAGTAACTCCCTTTGCCTAATCCAGAGCCCAAGGGGACTCGGTAGCAGACAGGTTTGTGACACTGAACACAGCAATGTTCAGAAAAAGACCCTAGTGACAAGTCCTCCTGGGGAAACACAGAGCCTGACCCTACCAATGTTACTGGCACAAATCTTTTAGGGCATACCTAACCCCACTGCAGAGATAGCAGTGCGTAAAGCTGCTATGGATGTGTGTGTGGCATGGTGACATGTCACAAGGCATCTCCAGGACAGCTCAGCATCCTTTTATTAGCCTGGCACTGTGCTGGGGATAACAACTTCTATGTCATGGCATGGAGGATTGGTTTGGGCACAGAGCCATCCCAGAAGGACCGGTAATGTCACACTAGCACCCAGAGCAAGGCTGCTGAGGGTCACAGAGTAGAATAGTTAAGGTCGGAAAAGACCTTTAAGATCATTGAGTCCAACCGTTAACCCAGCACTGCCACCACTAAACCATGTCCCTAAGCACCACATCTACACATCTTTTAAATACCTCCAGGGATGGTGACTCAATCATTTACCTGGTTGAGTGCCCTGGTGGAACAGGGCAGCCTGTTCAAGTGCTTGACAGCCTTTCAGTGAACAAATTTTTCCTAGTATCCAATATAAACCTTCCCTGGTGCAACATGAGGCCATTTCCTCTTGTCCTATCATTCATTATATAAAGAAGTTCTTTACTGTGAGGGCAGTGAGGCACTGGAACTGATTGCCCAAAGAAGTGGTCAATGCTCCATCCCTGGCAGTGTTCAAGGCCAGATTGGGCAGAGCCTTGAGTGATATGATCTAGGGTGAGGTGTCACTGCCCATGGCAGGGTGTTGGAACTAGATGGTCCTAATGTCATTTCCAACCCTAACTATTCTATGATTTTATGATTACTTGGGAGGGGTGACCAACACCCACCTAACTACAAGCTCCTTTCAGGTAGTTGTAGAGTGATAAGATCCCCCTAAGTCTCCTTTCTCCAGGCTAAACAGCCCCAGTTTCCTCACCCATTCCTCGTAAGACTTGTTCTCAAGACCCTTCACCAACTTCATTGCCCTTCATGGACACACTCCAGCACCTCAGTGTCTTTCTTGTAGCAAGAGGCCCAAAAATGATCATGGCTTTCCAGACACTCTTCCCCAAGCCTGTAGCACTGCATGGGGTTGTTGTGGCCTAGGTGCAGGTCCCAGCACTGAGTATTGTTGAAATTCATACAGTTGCCCTCGGCCCATGGATCCAGCCTGTCCAGATCCCACTTCAGAGCCTTCCTACCCTCAAGCAGGTGAACACTCCTGCCCAACTTGATGCTGTCTGCAGACTTACTGAGGGTGCATTTGATCCCCTTGTTCAGATCCTCGATAAAGATATTAAACTCTCATTTTGTGATTGTTATGCCACAGACGACTTCCAACCATCACATCACACACAAATCGGGCTCATGAAGAACAGGTCCAGTGGGGCACCTTTCCCCTCTGCAGCAGTGATGCTTTCTGCACTTTGTCAGCCTGAGTGGTGGGTGAAGCCAGCCCAAACTTCACTGTGCTATACATTTGAAACACTGACACATCTTGTCCCAGCAGAAGTTTTGAATGCAGTGTATCAAGGTATATGCTGCTAAGTGGCTATGTCATGCACTATTTTCCATCAGAGGTTTGGGGACAAAGATCACAAAATGCAGCTTTTGGTTTCCCTGTAACGTGGTTTCCTATGACAAAATGAATGAAAATAATATAAATTCCTAAAGAATAAGAAAGGAAAAAAGTTTTGGAGATCTCTGTAATTCAAAAGCCAGAAAGAACTTAGACTTGTCAGGCTACTCAATAGGTAAGATCAGGTTTAAAAAGAGCCCAAATACAGATTCCTCCTTAATAAATATGCAGCTGATTAAAGGGGAACTGCTAAACCACTTGCGATACAGGATGTGGACTAGGGTTCCTCATCTTCATTTGAGTCCTATGGATTGCAAGGGCATGCTGGTCTACTAAACAAAGGAAACCCCTAAGCAGTAAGTGAGGAAAAGCCAAAGGTACAAACAGAGGAAACTCCCTCACAGTGATTCCACAGCTCCCCTTCAAGTGGTGCCTGAACTGAGGGAAGCAGCTTAAATAATCTGTATCACTGCAATTCCATCTGCTGCTCCATTTCCTCCTGTGCCAGTTGTCCAGCAAAGCAAGTGTAAACCATCAGCCTAAAATATTCTTTGTTGCTCTGTTGCAAAGACAGTCAGCAATTTCAGCTGCTCTTAAGGAAATGTACAGTACAAGCAGATAAGCTACTGTGACCTAAAAATGGTTTCTTATTAAGCAGAAAAGAGATATGAAAAAATATTGCAGGCACATTAGCTGTGGAGAAGTCTTAGGGGAAGGTCAATGTTATGCTTAAGCCAGTACATCCTGCTTAAAGTCAATATATTCAGAGTTTGTGAAAGACGCAAACAGAAAGTTGTGAAGGTGGAAACATATTCTCCTAGTGGGCAGTGAGTGTGCTCTGCTGGAGCAGAGAAGACAGCTGGAGGGAGGAGGACAGTAAAGTCCTCTTGTCAGGTCTGGTTTTATTACTTGAGACAGCCAGCAGGACTGTTACTGAGATCGTTATTGAGACTGTTAAAGATCCTAGAGATATACTGACAAAACCAGCTACATGATATTTGACATTGCTATTACTAGCCCAGTGCATGGGCTTCACATGCAGTGAAATGATTGCAAGCCAAACTGGTACAAGCCATGTTTAAACCTAGTAAGTAGGAAAACAAGAAAGGAATCTGACATATGAACCTTGGTGATGCTTGGTGCAGCAAATGAAGATGCCAGCAGTGGCAGCTCTCTGCACTGCTTCTCCAGCAGACCCTGCTATCACTCAGCAGAGCTGGTGCATCTGCATCTTTCTTGCTTCCTGGTTGTGCCCGGTTCACAGCTGGATATTCTGGAGTATCCAGAGTCACCATTTGTTATATTAAGGGACTGAAATGTAAAGTGTGGCTTTGTGCTAAGATTTCGGTACATGAGCGAATGTCGCATTCTGCTCACCCCCTTATAGGAATGGAAATCTCTGTCTTTGTTTCTTGGTGGACCAGAAGTCTCAGTACCATCTTCATGTTCCTGGATGGATTTTCCATAGTTTGTCAGGCTTAAAAGGAATTAAAAAATGGATTTCAGTTAAATCAGCATAATTTTCCTGTATAGATGTGGACAGATTTTCTTACAGTACTGACCTAAGAAGGAGCAGAAAAATCTCTAGAGTTCCCCCACTCCCACAAAAACCTGGCCTCTATGTTCTCTTTTTCCTGAAGAGCTGGAAAATATGTCTGTTTTCTTCTGAAAAGGATAAACTACATGTGGACTTCAAACTACATTTTCTCATCTCTGACTTTACACAGTTACAGTTTCTGAGAGTTCAACCCTTTCTTTCATAAGGCAGAAAGGATGGGTGAAAAATTCACATTTTATTGCAGCATTCTCACCATCGGATCACATCAGATCCTGATAACGAACCTGGTCTGTGCTGAGGTTTTCAAGATGTTCCCAAGATGCCAAAAACAGGACATGACACAGAAATGAAGAGACCACTATTCCAGGTGTCTAAGCAATTACTTGACTGATAGCAGAGTGCTACTTCTCCTTTCTGGACCTGTGCGAAGGCACGCTGACCACTGTTACTGTGCATTTCAGGCATGCTCCCAAACATAGTAGGTGCTGGGAAGGTAATTCAGGCCAGCAGCTGGAGCATGAACAGAGCATCCCTGCTGATGGGTGCTGTGAGGTGGTGGGGGACGGGGAGAGTGGAGTGATGATGGCTGGGTGAGAGGAGAAAGAGGGTGATGGTGCATGGCCAGAGCAGCAGCAGAGAGCTTTGAGACCTCAGAAAGGATCTGGGAGGAGAAGAGTGCAGGAAAGGAGAAAAATAAATGCAGATACAGAGCGAGCAGGGAGATTTTCACTCTACATGGAACAGGAGCTGCACAGACGTTTTGGAGAGGAGCACGTGGCAAAGGTACAGCTGCAGAAGAGGAAGACGAGCATTTGTTGTGGCTGCTTATACAACAAAGCTGTACCTGCAGGTGCTGGCAATAGTCATTACACCCATCAGTGTAGGTAACAGATGTTGGACAAGTGCTGACAATTAACAAAACATTTGTATCTGTTCCAAGCCAACCAAACTGGTTAACCTTATGGTTCAGAGGAAGTTGTGATGAGGGAATCCAACTTTTGTTGGGACTATTGTTACAACACTGGCTGTGATCATCCTGCCTTCTGTGCATCTCTCAAAAAGTATTCAAGGAAGTTTTGTCATCTCCATTAACTGTGCTCCCCAAAACAGAAAGATTCCAAGATCATAACGAAAAAGGTCAAAATATTTCTATTTATGTATTTCCTTGCTGGGAAATTATGCGTAGCAAAATCAGTCCCTGCAATTAGGAATTTGTCATTTCCAGGAAAAGTCCATTTTTACGTGAACATCAAACTAAACTTGAAATATCATGTGAATTTCATTTTCATTCTGTTTCTGTTTATGGAAAAAATTCTTCAAAGCTAGGATGAATCAGGGGACAATGTGTACTCGGGGTTAGAAATGGAAATAGAGATGTTCATATTCTAGATCAGGGTAGTTTAACGGGTGGTGAGGGGAAAATACACTGCAACAGTGATCCAAGCAAAACTTTCACATAGACTGATTTGTGTACATTGGTCTTCAGGTTTGCCCAGACTTTGCTGACTGCATTCTGTGAGGGTACTGTCAGATCATGTTTCATTTTGTTTTTCCTACTGCAACTTTCAAATCCCCCTCAGCTTCAGCAAAGCTACAGAGCAGGTAAAATAATAATAATAATGATGATGATGATGATGATAATGAATTTTAACATTGGCCCTAGGGAAAAGTGAAAAGCTAAATTTAGCAGGCTTGAATAGTTCACCTCCACACATTTTCCCCAGATGGAGACAGTGTAGAAAATCACAAAATAGACACCCCTCCTCCCCCAAACCATGCTGTTGAAGAAATACTGCATGTGAATCCTTTTCACATTCCCACTGGCAGAAAAAGGGGGGGAAATGTGTGCTACCATTACCAACTGAAAATGGAATTTTAAATGCTTGAAGAATATGTGTATAGGCTCACACACACTTTCACATACACAAAAGCACAGTCCCCTGCTCTTTGCTAGACCAAGTACCCACCTGCACTCTCAGGTAGGTTTCAAATTCATAACTGATTTTAAGGCAGCTTACTTGCTGAGGTGTAACAGTAGCACATCTTTTCATGGGCAAAATTGTTATTCATTTTTCTGTTTATTTAGAGAATTTTTTGAGACTTCATAGAAAGTAGATACGGGTCCACATCATCATGAAAATCACTAAAGCTTTGTGAGTATTTGAATATCTGACTGAGGATTATAAAAGAGTGAATTGATATTAAAATGTTCTTGTTAGAGAACCCTCAGGGAACTGGTTGTCTAAAATAGTGGAGTCAGGGCTAGGGATTCATAAATGTTTTCAAGGACAACATTTACAATGGAAAAAAGAGCCTCATCATGAAAAGCAGCAAAAATGCATTTCCATTCTCTGCTACCTCAGTGTTTCTTGGCAGACTTACAGCAAAAACAGTTTTTCCTTTGAGTCTTTTGTTTTGGCTTTAACTTCCTCCACTTTCTGTTTCCTTCCTTTTCGTTTCCTGGCCTTTGCCAGAAAATTTGGGTGACTAGCTGTTAACCTAAATTCTCCCTGGGAAGAGACCTACTTCTCCACAATGAGCATTGGGTACATTTAAAGATTAATTCCCCTTTCTGACTTGAGAAAGTCTCCATTCTAAACTCCCGTAACTAGAGACTGTGTAATTGGAATTGATTCTCAGGAAACAGAAAGGGAAAGAATCGTGAAACAGAAATCACTTAAAGTGGCAATCTTTATTTCTAGACCTTCCAGGTAAAGTCAAACCCCAGAGGACTGACGTTATTTAGGATTTTACCAATCTCTTTTTCATTCTTGTACTGTAACTAAAATTTGGAGTCGTTATAGGAAATGTTATTTTCAGGCAGTGTCACTGTAACCTGTATGACAACCTTTGTACTAATCACAGGAGTGACCACGCAGTAGGATGTGCAAAGTATGAAGACCATGAAGTAAGCCTATCTCCTCTGAAAATGCTTGAATGAGTTTGGAGAACTAGACTCTGCTCTTCTGGCTGATCTTCTGGATAAACAAAGGCTTTTGAAAAAAAAGAGAAAGCGGGAAAAAACCCAAGAAAATATAAGTTTTATTTTTAAGGGCCCATAAAAGCTCTAACCAAACACATTTTTTTGTGCTGTGCCAGAAGCTCATGCTCCAGCTTCTCATTTTAACTCTAGGGAGATGGTGGGTTAGTTTGGAGACTAAAGGCCTTAACATCAAGGAGAAAAATCTTACTGATAAAACTTAAAAACCTTCTGCTAACTGAAATGCAGTGCTGCCCAAACCAGGCAGGGGAATTTGGCTGTGTGACAGAACAAGGAGTTTGCAGTGCCAAATTACTACAGACCAGAACTTGCTGAGGTGATGCTGGGCTGATCTTTCTGCCTGTTAAAAGTAACATTTCTGTGAGTCATCCTAGTTAATTCCTCAGATGCTTTTCTAGTCCTACAGTAGGAAACCTCTGCTTTCTGATGGCAATTTTTCCTTTGCTGTAGCAGACCCTGCTGTGGTTTCATAGAAAGGAAATCCTTATGTCCCTCCCAGATGTGCAACTGTCAGGGCTGTGGTTTAGTTTGGTAGTTCTGATATTTTGACTGTATTATCCATAGCTTTTTTTCTTCCTGCCACTGAGCTCTCTGCAATTGCCTTTGGGGTCCTGTGCTTTACCAAGATGGAGGTAGTTTGTACCTCCATCTGGGTTGGTTGTCCTATGCATTTACATATCCTCACACACACAAGTACACACTGGAGATAAGAGCTGTAGCACCTTCATCTCAGAAAAATGGGGTGCATGTATAGAAAGGGGCCCATAGAAGCAGTGGCCTACGTCTCCCTGATGTAAGGCAGCTGTCAGTTTGTCCTTTGGGTGTATCACTGCCAGGATCTGGCCAATGCCTCAACTTGACTTTGTATTGGACAAGCTGGGCTGCAGAGCAGATGACTCCTGAGCCCCTGGGTGCTCCTGCAAAAAAAAAGCCATACCAAATCATGCTCCTGTCCCTGTGAGTGATGTACATCACATCAGTTCTGCTGCACTGCAGAAGTCAAACAAATCCCAGCTGGGAATAGCATTTCACTCAGCCAGCAACAAGAGCTCTTCTCTATAATCACTGGTATGGCATCAGTCATTTTTCCTGCTCCATTTATGTAGCATGGCACTTTACAGAAACATTCCTAGTCATGAGGAGGATATGGAAAAAGACATAGATATAGGAAGAAGCAAACACATAAGGCTGGCATATATTATCCTCTTTTTTCTTTTTTTTCACAGTACTTTCTCTTGAATCACGTGTGCATATGCAAATATTTCTTGTTCTTCATGAAGAAGTTCTGCCCACACAAAGAAGAGCTCTGTGCTGCACCTTAAAATATCCACCTTGTTTGAAAGGCAGAATATCTGTTTAAAAACAAAGCATATGAGACCATACTTCCATTGCTAGCTCTGCCCTTTTCCATGTGGTAAGCACTGAAAAGACGGAAGGTGTGCCCCCTGATAATATTCCTTGGCACAAGTGGTGTTGTACCTTCTAGGCAGTTATCTTGAAAGAGAAAGTTCTCCCTAATAACAAAGTTAGCACTGCAATTACTTAATTACAGCAAGTAAATGTCTGTGAAAGCAAGCAAAGTGAAAAGGACCTTTCACCAGTAGCTAAGGTATGCCAGTAAATGCAAGTTAATATTCCTACAGGTAATAAACATATAACTAGCAATTACACTTGGAAGGCAGCAGCG
>JANHGB010054610.1:33716-45671 GCA_026283785.1 Coracopsis vasa
GAGGGGAGATTTAGAGGGGAGAGCAGGAGCAACCGTGAGGGGAGATTGTGAGGTGAGAGGAGGGGCAGCAATGAGGGGAGATTGAGAGGGGAGAGCAGGAGCAACCGTGAGGGGAGATTGTGAGGTGAGAGGAGGGGCAGCCATGAGGGGAGATCGTGAGGGAGGAGCAGGGGCAGCCATGAGGGAGATTGAGAGGGGAGAGCAGGGGCAGCCATGAGGGGAAATTGAGAGGGGAGAGCAGGAGCAGCCCTGAAGGGAGATCGTGAGGGGAGAGCAGGGGCAGCCATGAGGGGAGATTGAGAGGTGAGAGCAGGAGCAGCCATGAGGGGAGATCGTGAGGGGAGAAGAAGGGCAGCCATGAGGGGAGATAGTGAGGGGAGAGGAGGGGCGGCCATGAGGAACGAGCGAATTCTTGAGGGGAGAAGGGAAGTGGCCATGAGGGGAGATCATGAGGGGAGAACAGGTGTGACAGTGAGGGGAGATCATGAGGGAAGATCATGAAGGGAGAGGAGGGGCAGCCATGAGGGGAGATCGTGAGGGGAGAGCAGGGGCGGCCATGAAGGGAGATTGTGAGGGGAGAGCAGGGGCGGCCATGAGGGAAGATCATGAGGGGAGAGCAGAGATAGCCATGACGGAAGATTGTGAGGGGAGATCAGAGGCAGCCGTAAGGGAAGATTGTGAGAAGAGATCAAGGGCAGCCATGTGGAGAGATTGAGAGGGGAGAGGAGAGGCAACCATGAGGGGAGACCGTGAGGTGAGACGAGGGGCAGCCATGAGGGGAGATCATGAGGGAGGAGCAGGGGCACCCATAGGAGAAGATCATGAGGGGAGAGGAGGGGTGGTCATGAGGGGAGATTTTGAAGGGAGAGGAGGGGTGGCCATGAGGGGTGATCGTGAGGTGATAGTAGGAGTGGCCATGAGGGGATATCCTGAGGGGAGAGCAGGGACAGCCATGAGGGGAGATCGCGAGGGAAGAGCAGGGCACCCGTAGGAGAAGATCATGCGGGGAGTGGAGCAGCGGCTCTGAGAGGAGATTGTGAGGGGAGATCAGGGGCAGTTGTGAGGGGAGAGCACGGGCAGCCATGATGGAAGGTCGTGAGGGGAGAGGAGGGTCCGCCATGAAGTATAAGGGGTGATCATGAGGAGAGAACAAGGGTGGCATTGAGGGGTGAGGGGCATTCATGAAGGGAGATCATGAGGGGAAAGCACAGGTAGCCATGGGGCATCAGGGGTGACCGTGAAGGGAGATCTCGAGGGGATATGAGGGGTGTCCATGAGGGGTTGGGACAGCAGATATACCATGTGTGCCACTATGGGACGCAGATGAGGGGTGGCTGCGAGTGGAGATTATGAGAGGCAGCCATGACAGGACACCTTGAGGGGAGATAAGTTTGCCCTTAGTGACATAGTTTAATGGTGGGCATGGCAGTTCTGGGGTAACGGTTGGACTCGACCTTAAAAGTCTTTTCCAACTCAGTTGATTTTATTCTATATGTACCAGTGATCTTATCTTACCATCAGAGGGCAAGATCTAGAAGACTTCCTGGAAATGGCACCATGACCCCAATTCTCATTGATTTGGGGATGCAAGAGAAGCTGTCATTTTGCTGAGATTGCCAGATAAAATTGCCAGAAGCAATTTTACATTACTCTGAGTGCAGCGTAACTGCTTGGGATGCTCCCACTGAAGATGGGATAAAAAGGGAGAAAGGGGAGCTGTCACTCTTCCCTGTCCCTGGCTGACCTTCCTGCTGCTTAGTGACCAACTGGAACCAACTGCAGAAAGAAAATGCAATAACTAGAGACTGCCAGGTCAGCCAGAGCCAAGCTACCCCATTTGAAGGGCAACCCCAGTCCTCAGTCCCAGGAGGAAATGAGCCAGCAGGGTTGTCCTGGGACACAGCTGCGTGCCCGGTCTTGCTCTCTCCCACATTACTTCTGGAATTTCCCCTCCTCTCAGCTCATGGTGGTGCAGTATGTGGTAGGTGTCTTGTAGCCGTCAGGCACAGGGAAGCATCAGGGAGAGGACTGGAGAGTTTGGCCATTGCTGGCCCACCTCCCAGGGATAAGTGGGAAAACTGGGATGACTCAACTAAAACTACACACTCAGTCCTCAGAAATGAAAGAACTTAGCTGCACCCTTCCCCTTCAGAAGGCACCAAGCATGTTTTTACTTGTAGAAATAGAGTTCACACCTTTAGCAGAGTCTTCTTCAGGAATTCCAGCTGCTTTCTCACTTCACTATGTATCAAACATGTCACCTTTGCTTCTGTATGTTTTAGACAAAAGGTGAGAGACAGACACTCTTAGCGGTCATTGAAATGTATTCGTAGGGAAACAGAAATCCCTGCCTGGGGGAGTGTCTCAGGGATTTCAGAGTCTTCCCTTATCTATGCAGAGGATAACATACTTTCTTGAGAGTCAGGCTAGTTCTGGTTAGACAAACCTTCAGTGATTTCCAGATGGAAGGCAAGAAGCCTGGTTAATGTCAGTGTAAATAAGGACAACAGGCATCTTATCTATGTGGGCTACAATCTTCAGCTAACAAGCCATGCCTTGGGCTACTGTCTGAGAGGGGAATTTTGATAATGTGCCCTTTGACAAAGAAATCTGAACAAACAGGGACTGCCAAATTCAAGTGAGAAAGCACCAAATGGCAGTCACTTGTCTGCACAGGTGCTTTCAGATGTTACTAGATACTCAGAAATAAGTGTAAAAAATCAATCTTTAAGGGTCCCAGCCTTGGCAAGGACTGACAGACACACTGTTTCATTTTTCCTGGGGTTAGTTGGAAAGTGCCCATGAGGATTCACCATGCAATGAGCTTGTCACTAAGAGCAATGTCCTATCTGGGCTGTAACAGAAAATAGGCAAAAAAATGTACCTTAAAGATTTAGATTTGAGAATTGGACCTAGGGCCATGGACCAACATTTCTGCTCCAGCTGTGTTTGAGTATTGACTGCAGATGCTCTTGTGGGATTTCATCTAATGTCACAGAGGAACTTTTCTAAACTGAACCCACTACACTAAACAATGTGGGAAGACATTTTTACAGGAAAATTTCTACTTTGTGCATGTTTTTACATTTTACTCCTGCTGGAGAAATAATACCTTTCTATCAGCTGATGGAAAACACCCCAGGAAAATACCAATTGCAGCTTCCTCTTCTGGCTGTCAGCACATTGCTAAGATAGAGCTGGCATGATAGATACCTGTTCCAACAGTTGCAGCCACAATCTTGTCATCCACTTTCTTCATACAGCAGTGATTTCTCTGGTCACAGATTTCACCTGCCCTGGACAAAACACTTTCCTATCCTTTTTAATCCTTTTTCCAACCTATCAACAGTTTTGGAAACCTCTTTGTTGCTGCCCAACTTCCCAAAAAGGCAGATAAATGGGCTTCACTACCTAAACCTTCTCTCCATGCCCAGATCAGGAAGGATGTCCTCAGTTTCTTCAGCCTGCAGAAGGAAACAGCTAAAGGAGCCTAGCTTACAGGGCAGCCACAGGACTCAGGTGCTGAGGTTGGGGATATGAGGCAAGAGCAGCAGAGAGCTGAGGTTCCATGCAAAGGACCTAGGGAGCACATAAGTGAGGCTGGAAACAGGGATGGGGAACTGGTCTCCACCGTTGTTGTCATTGCAAAAACCCAGCACGAACATCTGAAGGCCACAATGAAGAGATGGAAGGCAGAGATGCTGAGATGAAATGAACACACAAAGCTTGTGGAGATGCAGGATATCTGAAACACAGCAGGGCTGGCTCCTAGGCAAATGTGAGCAAGGAGGGAGCCAGCTGCAATGCAATCGTGTCTGACTTCTTTTCAAATGTGTGGGCTTTTCTCTTGGTGCTCTTGCAAAGTCTCTTGTCCAATTATGCAAAAATACTCCTTTGGTCTGTGTCATCTCTGCATTGTTTTCTGGAAGATGCTCTTCGGTTCTTTATCTGAGATCATGAGAAAAAGTCACTCTGCTTCTTCCATCATAGAGAGGCTTTTTATAATAAGCTCTGTAGGGGCCATCTCTGTAAGCTGCTGGCATCAACAGGCTCAAGAGCCACAGGTAGTGTCTACCTTCCATAGGTCTTCATCACCTTCAAGTGTGATGCAAGGATACTTGAAATTACTACTATATTACATATGTGCAGAAGATATTTCTCATGCACACCTGCCTCTCACCAATCCTTCCCCGTGGTCCCTCCCAGCTCTTGCTAGCTGCAGTCTCATGGCTGTTCCAGCCCTGAGATGATTCCCCACTGACCTTCTGTCTGAGCTGCTACCCCTGGCTGCCTTCCCAGTGGGAAAATAACCTTCCTTGCACCACCATGCTGCTGGGAGGATGGGGAAAATGCAGGTGTGCAATTCCAGGAATGTGGCTTCCCCCCACCAGCAAGGCTACTGTTCATCAGATCACCAGTCACTGTTGCAGAGTGATGGTTTTTGCCTGCTGCAGAAAGATATCACAGCTGGTCTAAAACCAATACTCAAATTCTGCTGATCCAAGCATGATCTGCATAGAGGGAAAACATATGGAAATAAAAGGATTTCTTTTAAATACTGCAAAATATATGGGACGCAAATGTAGGATGGAGGAAGTTGTATAGACATCCTACACTTCTGTATGTGCCTCTACAAGGTATTGCCCTAGGAACAACAAAGAGGACTTGGGGTTTCCAAACCTGGGCTCACACAGGTGCTGAGTGTGCCCAGCCCTGCCTGAGTACTCAGATGTTCTTTCCAGTGACAGAAAATTGTGGCATGCTGTGCACCTGACTTTGTACAATAAACCAAAATAAATAACCAGAACCGCAGGTAGAAATGCCTGAGGCAAATAAATCTCTGGATCCACTTATATGTAAAATCTTTCCAGCAATATTATATCAGTTAGAAGTATGGGGCTTTTTTTGCTAATGTATTTAGGCCACTAAAAGCACTAGCATAGATTCAGTTACATCAGTATAAATTGCTTTTATACTCAGATTTGCTTCCCATAATGAAGTTAAGCAGTTAATCCTCTTCAATGCTACAATACTACAAGATGCAGTTTTCCTCCTGTAGAGCCTTCCAAGCATCTTGGGCTATTAGAAGAGATGATAGCAAAATCTGTCTATTTTCTAGATAGGAAGCTGAGGGTCTCTTTGCCTAAGTTACTATGAGAGTCTGCCATCTGGGTAAATTGGTATATTCACATTAAAATTGTGGTGCAAAAGTTTGTTCAAATATTCATACACTTGAATCTATATATAACTTGAACAGGAAAACATGGAGAGAGCTTTCTGATGCAGATGGCTTCCATGTCAACAGGCCTGAATGCTACCCATGGTGACAGAGACTGAGGAGGGAAGGTTGGGAGACAAGTGCCAGAGAAGGCTGGATCCTGAGGCCAGAGAAGGTGAGTGTTTCATGACCACTGTTTGTAGGGACAGGGGTGGACAGGTCAAGACATCTGTTAATATGTCTTGATGTGAGGTTTAGCTGGGAAAGAAGTGGTCAGAAACTCAGCAGAGTACTGTTTGGAGACTCTAGGCTGGAGATAATATAAAATCCATTTGCCAGTGAGCTTAAAAGGGAAAGGAACTTAGAGATCTTCACTGGAAAAGCAAGTGAAATTGAGCTGTTGTTCTTTTAGAGGGAGACGTATTTATAATATGAAGGAAAGAGCACGAGGAAAGTGAGGGTGAAGCTACAGTCAGTGGTTTGAGCCACTCTCACGGCTTGGGGGCCACTGAAAGAGGAAGGTTCCACTCCTTCACCTGCTGTGTCCTTTCTCTCCTTGGCCAGATGCTGCTCTTTCCTCAGGCCCACTGGCTTTCAATTCATTATTGCAAATTCAGCCCAATAAAACTATACAGGAAAAAACCCAGCTTAAAGCCTCAGAGGATGTTTCCTGCAGGGCTGGTGATTTGAATTGGCCCAAAGAAATAACCCAGTGAGCTGGCACTTCTGGGGCTTGATGAGCGAATGGTGGGGGCTGGAAAGGATGGGGTGACACAAGGGTCTGAGAGTCAATCTCTGAAAATTAAGATTGATTCTATTTCCCTGTGTAATGCCAACGTGAAATGCTGCAGAAGAGGTAATGAAGGGAGATGTGAAGGGATAGGCTGGGCTCCCTAGGGGAAATGACTGGGCAAGAGGGGAAAGGAAGGCAGAAAAGAACTTTTCTATGAGGAAAAGACTGTCTCTGTGCTGGTAGAGAGGCAGAAGCAAGAATAATTTAAGTTAGAGATGCAGAAACGCTTCAATAAGAATAAGGAAGCATAAACAAATGAATCTGCAATGCAGGGCATCAGCCTGGACATAGACTCACTGGAAGTGGTCTTCAGACCTGGAGGACTATTCTCAGAGGGCCAGAAGTGAAGAGCAAACCAGAGCTGGAGTGAGCCAGGAGAGACTTCGCCATGGCAGAAGGTGTGTGGGGTATCCCAGGTGGGTTAAGGAGAACTGGTAACTTCAAGAATCAGGGAGGGGGAGCAGGGAGCATGTAAGAGCATCTAAGTTAACATCACTGCTGATGGATGGAAAGTTAGGCAAAGGCGACCTGGCAGGTAATGTGGATCAGTTAGCAGTGCTGGGTGAAGATAAGAGAGGACTCAGCAATGCTAGAGGCAGCACCATGCTTCAAGAAAAGTGAGTGCCCTAAATGTCAGATGTGGCATGTGGGAGGGCTATGCTAGAAGGTAGCATGACAGCATGAGCACAAAGAAATAAACAGCTAAGCAATTACAGGGGCCAGCAGCAAAACACTGATCTTATAAGAAGGGCAGGGAAAGGACAGCAGTCCATCAGAGGGAAGGGCATTGGGGAAGGAGTAGAGGAGATGACAGAACGAAAAGGGGCTGCTGTGGAATAGAAGATAAAATGGGCAGATTCACCTGGCAGTTATGTAAAGAGGCTGCAGCACCATAACTAATACTGTCTTAGCCTTCAACACATAAGAAATGACACACATTGCATGTAGTCCCAGTCTGATCCTCTGGCCCTGACTATCAGGCTTTTATTCCCACCTGTTCCACCCATATCCCTGCCTACATTTGGTTCTTGGTCCACCTGCATTCAGGTAGGCATCTGCCTTGTCGCTGTTGCCTGGGCCTAGGAGAAGGAGCCAGGGCTCCCCAGAAGTGTTAGCATTACTACTCATACTCTGGTGCTTAAAGCCTTGGGCAGGGATCTTTCTGAAATCCTGGTACTAAACATACTCAGTGTGAATTGTCCTTTTGGAAGATCCAGTCAGCTTTTTCCTGAGGTTGTGCAAACTGAAATTTCTCTGAAAGCCTCTATATCTTGACCAAATTTGGGCAGATTATTCCAAGAACAGCAAAACTCCCTTCTGTGACTGAAAGCCATCTCCCTGCTAAATGCAAAGCCCTGCTTCAGCGTGTTGGGGCAATGCAGCTTTGACAAAATCAGGTATCTGCCAAAAATCTAGGATAAACAGCATTCATTCCCCAATCTCACTATACTCCTAAGAAAACCTCATCCCAAAGCAGTCACTTAGGCATGAACAAATTAGGCCTGAAAGCTGAAAGTCACATTATGAGCAGCGTCAGGTAATATTGATCTTCTGTGGACATCTTCCCACACTACCTCATGGCTTTGCTCTGCTTCTGCATGCAAGAAACACAGTCTAAGGCACCCCAAGCTTGGGATTCAGCTGCACTAGGCATGGCTCAGGCAATGAAAGAAAAAGCAGCCACTGCAACATAGTGCTGCCTTTCCTACTGCCTTTCTCCTGTTTCCTGTCATTATTTGATCTTAATTTTGTATTGTGCATCTTTCTCCTTTTCAACTTTATTTTGTGATGCCATACGTACCTCTTTTACTAAAGACAGTGGTTGGGACTGCCACAGGAAGAAGCCCTGTGAAACTTTGTCTCCTTGGCATGCTCCTTCGTGCCCACTGGCAAAGGGAGGTGTGGGGGTAGAAGGTTGGAAGGGCTATGAGGCAGAGAGGAGGTTTGTATCCTCTGCTGAACCTTCATTTCACTTATAAAAAAGTCCTCAGAAACAGTTCAGGTTGATACCTATCTGATGCTAAACTGAGCTACCGGAGCCGAGCAACCTGCATCAAAGCCATGCTGCGTAAAGCTTTTGCTGTCTTCACTACAAAATAGTTCCTACGGCTTTATCTAGGAGAAAAACCAAATGCCTCTTCCCAGACTGCTCAGGACTCCAGAGACCCTGCACGGTGATGTGGGGCATCGCAGGCTGTGGGTGACTATTCCGCAGTGGAGAGGTCCAGGCAAAACTAGAGTCTTCCCCCAGTCTGAGGTCTAAGCTGGACCCAGCCACTCTGCTTGGAGCCAGAAGCCAATGCTGCCTTCTGCGGTGCAAGTGTGAAGATTTGAGATGCCTTTGGGGCAGTGTCTTCTGTGCTGAATGGGTCCTTTTGCCCCCTTACCTGCAACCTCATAGCCTGTGGGATTGCCACGGTAGGACATCGGGAAGGGGGAGATTAAAACACAGAGGTGATTTTCCCCAGTGCTGTTTGCCATTCCAGCTATGCTGACTTCCATTTCTGGTGGTGCGAGGGAACTGTGACTTATTTCTTGTGTCAATGTCATGGTTTAAGCCCAGCTGGTAACTGAGCACCATACAGCACCTTCTTGCCCACACCCCAGATGGGATGGGGAGGAGAATCGGAGGAATATAAACCCCATGGGTTGAGACAAGAACAGTCCAATAACTAAAGCATAATACAAAACTACTACTACTACTAAGAATAATAGTGATAAGGTAAATAACAAGGGGAGAGAATAAGAAACTAAAAAGGAAAAAAAAACAACAAACCCAATAAACACAAATGATGCACAATACAATTGATCACCAACTGCTGACCGATACCCAGCCCAACCTGAACAGCAATGTGCCATTCCAGGTAACTCTCCCAAGTCCACACACTGGGCACAATGTGCTGTGGTATGGAATACCCCTTTGGCTAGTTTGGGTCAGGTGTCCTGTCTCTGCTCCCTCCTGGCTTCCCCTTCTCCCTGGGCAGAGCATGAGACTGAAAAATCCTTGATCAGGGTAAGTGCTACTTTGACACAACTAAAGCATCTGTGTGTTATCTGCACTGCTCTCAGGCTAAAGCCAAAACACAGCACTGGACCAGCTACCAACAAGGAGAAAAATAACTCTTACAGCTGAAGCCAGGTCAGTCAAGAACATGCTGTTCCTCTTCCTACTTCACCTGCCATTTGATTGCTACAGGATAGTACTTTAAACATTTGTGGAACAAAAGGGGTACCTTAAAGTAAATGTAAAGAAATGCTTTCTTTCTGGCTAGGTGATAGCTAGCTAGGTAGAGTGATTTCTTTGCACCTCCCAGCTGTGTGAATCACAGTTATTCATCACAGAAAGAGGCTTTGATCTTTCTCCATGTACATATCCGTTAAATAATTGATTTATCTCTTGGATGGACCTCATGCTGATATAATTTTCCTTCCTTCAGCTCCTGAAATTGTGATTCTGAATGTCTAGAACTTTCACTCTCCTGTTGACTAGAAGCCTTTGCTTCAGGTGTCTATGTCTTAGGAAATGAAAAGGTTTCTGTAGCACAGGCAGAAGGAGCTTTGGGTAGGGTCAGGCTCCGATCTCGGCACGGACTCTATATTTGCCAGGGACAGGATATATCTGGGATCTGGTAATGCAGTATCATTGTTAGGTGCCAAAGGACCAGCCTGTTCTGCTGCCCATAAAATCAGGATGTTTTTAAGGAGAGCACGGGAGATATTTCATAACAATTTTTTTCAGGACTATATTAAGCCACTTTAAAAATAGAAAGTTTGTGTCAAGTCCCATCATCGCATGCCACATGCTTCCTGCTCTGTCCCTTCATACCCACTTTTCTGTTGTTAGTGTTTTTCTTTGGCAACAAAGAACTCTCGCTTACATTAAGAAAAAAGGGGGAAAAGAAAAGAGAACACATCCCTGGCAGCATTTTCAGAACCTCACTTTCATGGAGCTGCCCCATCCAGGTGGACACCAGTACCAGCAGCCAAGGAGCATGCCTGCCATTCTGTGCCAGTGAGGTGAACCAGTGGGTCCAGCATTTCTCTGGACCTCTTCAAACCTCGCCTGCCCCACCAGCTAAACCCCTGCCTCAGCAGCAGTGCTGGCATGACTTCCCCCATAGCAGCTGTCCCGAGGGAGCGGCAATATGCCTTTGGCACAGGCTGGGTGATTTCCCAGTGCCTGCCCTGCATAGCCTAGGATGAGTATCCAGGCCAGCCAGCTTTCCTGGATCCACTTTTGGAGATCTCTTGTTGCCGGCAGGGCTGCACTCCCTCCTGCCCTGAGACCAGAGCCTCAGCTACCACCCTACTGTTCTGGATATCCCTATGACAGGATGGGATGCAGGGCAGGAGGAGTAGGGGGGCTATTACTGCCAGGTGGTCCCAGATGGGTCATGGCACTTCAGTGGGACTCAGGCCATCCCCAGTTCTCCACCAGTGATGTTCTACTGATGAGCAGCCATGTTTGGCCAAAGGGTTCCATCTGGGGGACCATCATCTGCTCACCCATCATCCCATGCCACCTGTGTGCTCCCCATAGAGGGATAGTCCAGCAACAGGAACCCCCAGCCAGCTGGCTGGAGTGGCCATGGAGTGCTGTGAAAGTGACATCTGGCTCAGAATGACTACTGGCAGAGGGAGGAGCAAACTGGAAGAGACTGGAAAAAGGAGAAGTTGGTGCAGAGGGGAGAGGTAGCGCAGAAGTAGTCAGGAGGCCCACAGGAAACATTTGGAGAGGGAATGAAAATGAAAAAAGGAAGAGACAAGAACAACACAGATATGATTTAAAGACACAGACACTTGCTGAGGTTTGGAATAAAGAAATTAAAATAATTTCCTATGGAATATTTTAGCACCAGCTAATGTACCTTTCAGGTAGCGTGTCATGGGGATACAGGTACCCAAGCTGCCAAGGACTCCCTCCATAAGCCCTGTCCTTGCTGCCTGTCACCTTCAGTGTGCTGTTCCATCTTGTGGGAACATGCCAGTATTCACATTTTCAGGGCTGTGCCTGGTAGATTGTCATGTGCAGCTCTCTCCACGGCTTGCTCCATGAAGGAGGACCATGGCAGACACATTGGTTTTGTGTCTGAGGAAACTGCAGCATGAAAGATGAAGCAGCTTGCTCAAAGTTATCCAGGAAGGCAGGGCCAGAACTGAGACCAGTCCCCTTGTCTGTCCATGAGGTCAAAAAAGAGCCAAAGTTGCTGTGTGTAACTTCTTTAATATCTCCAAAGTGCACACAAATGTAGTTTGAGGTGCTCATTATCTGCAGTGCCAGGATCTTCATTTAAAACATCTGTTTCAACATCTGTTTTCACTTCAAGCCAGCAGAAACATTCCTCTGTTTTGTCAGTGCACCACCAGCCACAATTCTGAGCAGATATCTTACCGATATCCAGCAAATCCTATTTTAAGTTGACCTGTTCTGAATAACATTCTTCAGTGACAGCCACTGCTTCTTACTGAACTAGCATCCTTCCTTGAGGCAAAAAACCCCCGACACCTCAATCATCATCATCATCAACATCATTATTATTATTATTATTTAGTTTGAGTATGTCATGAGGACTTCCCCTTCAGCAACCCCAAGGAGCCTGCTGGCACCTGGTGGGGGATCTGAAGACTATTTACATTCCAGAGGAATCTGCTGGGAAAGTCCAGGACTCTCACGGCTTTGAACATCACACATCTGAGGAGAGACGCCTGACTGCTGTAACCTGAGATGGGGCTCTTTGCTGAGTGTCTGAAGCCCTTGTCCAGTTGCAAACCAGCTCTCCGCAAGTTTGATTGACTCCGTCTACACCAGCAACAACAACAAAGCAAGCATGCAGGTGCTGGCCAAGCACGTCTGGCTGAGTTTGCAAGCCCATGTAGCCTGTGGCGAGAAACCTCAGGTTTGCTGTTCGTTTGCCACATGCTCCAAATTACTATTATTATTTTA
>JANHGB010054611.1:11052-25069 GCA_026283785.1 Coracopsis vasa
ATCTCTTCTCTGCCCAACCTGTAGCTGTGCCTGGGGTTGCTCCGACCCAGGTGTAGGACCTTGCACTTGGCATGGTTCCTGTGGAAAAGAACAGTTTGCCCCAGAGATCTACCTAGATTTATTTCCAGGGCTGGAGGCATCTTGGAAGGACCTTGGTGGGACAGAGTATACCCATCTTAACCCAGCATTACCACATCCTCTGTGGTTATCACATAGCCCCCTCCACCAGTGTGCCTCTGGGTCTTCCAGTGATGCAAACCTGTCTGAGTGAGCTAGGGGAACTTTAATAAGCTAGCAGACAGACACCCAAGAAACAATGCAAAGGGATGAGGTGAGAGAGCTTTTAAGAAGACTGTACCTTTCCACAAGGCTATTTTTGCACAGGAGAAGCAGTGCTGTGCAAACACACATACACACACGCTAAAAGCACACACAGTCCAGCTCCACTGCGCTGAAAAATGCCTCTAGCAAGAGCGATGGCATGTGGGGCTCTTCCCTTTCTGCTTCCAAAGGTAACACTGCAGCACACAAACTACAGGCAACATTTCCATGACTCAGTAGTTTCTAACTGAGAAGTACAATAGATTAAACCAGGCTGGAAGCCATGCTACTGCAGGCAGATCACTTTGGCCTCTTGATTGCATCTCTCTCCCCATAGATGAATGTTGTCTTAGCAGCAGGTGAAGAATCTGAGCTCTCCAAGCCTAGAAGGAGGATATTTTCCAGTCGCAGAAAATTATACTTTCTCAAGAGATTGTCAATAAATGGTGCAAGAACAGCTTTGAAGGGTGGCAGTGTGATTTCAGTCTCTACCTGTCCATCTGGCTGCACTGACATCTGGAAGTGCCTCTGAAGATCCTGTACACAACTAGAGATGGACATTCCTGTCATCATGCTACACAGACAAGGCAAGGTATGCCACATGTAGCATTACATCCTGAACTCCATCTCAAAAGACAGTTGCAGGAGTGCAACAGGCAAGAAATGGAGCAAGAGGCTCATGAAATAAGGTATACTACTACAAAGGTGAAGTGTGAGATCCCAGTTTGGGGAGGAAGGGTAACATTGCATGGTATATAGATAGAGAAGATGTGACATGAGGCCAAGGCCTTGATTTTGGGGGCAGAAATAGGAGGAACAACCTAAGAGATAAATGGGAACATCAGGTTAGATGCTATTTTTTCTGGGGATGACAGAGCACAGGACACAAAGCCCACAGCATTCAGGTCTTATTTTTGGAGACAAGGAAGGTGTATTGGAATCCCCGGCATCAGAAGGCAGAGGGATCACATTTGGAAATATGGTGGATGCTTCTTCTACTGCTGTTAACAGTATTACCTGCCCTTGGCCTCACTATCAATGCAGTGAAATACTCTAGACATCAAAGCAACTTCAACTTGTGAACTTCTGAACCCTACAGTTTAATTTGCATAGCCCTGCTGCTTCACGAGGTCCTTAAAATTTAAGTCTGCCATTAAATATGTGAGGACTTGCTGTGGCAGAAGCAATCTGCACAAGAATCTGGGAATTTTATAGCATTACCGTTCAAACGTCTAAGCTCTAAAAACTCTCCAAGTAATGGATGCTTGAAATGACCACTGCCACATAAAATATAAAACGTATAAGCACAAGATTATTACTGCACTGCAGGATCAAACAGTAGCTGAAACAGAGCTGAGAGAAAAGATACTCTGATTTGAACATAAATAACTTCAATAATAGCATACAGAAAATTACTGTCAAAGCAAATAGCGCTTTATATGAATGTTCGCTTTTTTAAAGGTCTGGCATGGTGTGAAAGTCAATCTTTAAAACTGTCACAGCCTGCAGCTGGTACTAATTGGAACCCTTGTTGGCAGTCCCCATAAGGGGCCCAGGAGCAAGCATGTCTGCAAGCTGAATTATGCTTGCTTCCTCTGATAGAAGTGGTCCCTTCATATCATGGCTGTGGCACACTGGTGGGCTTTCATACAGGAGATGACATTTCAGATGCCTCTGCAGTAAAGGCTTTGAGAATAAAAAAGCCTCTCATTCTATAAGGATGTGCATCTGTCAGGCTTTCATATATACCAAATTCCCTCTGTTTTCTCCTTTATCAGCACTGTGGCAAGGTGAGCCCTATAAAGAAGCTGTTCTTGATTTTCAGTGCTTTATGAAGACCTATATTTACCTCTAGCCAAAATAACTCTCCTCTGCACAAATACCCAAAGTTGTCCAGTTGCTTATATTCTCGACTTTAAGGCTATTATCTTTGTAACTGAGTCACCGAAATGGTAGTCAAACAGTAAATACCTGTGCATGCTGTAAAAGAGTGCGTTGGCAAGGCCGCTTGTATATCAACAGCAGCATTACACATCTAACTGCTGAGCAATGTTACTTGCAGTCCTCTACCAGACAGTGTCTTACCAGCTCCTTCATATTACATTTGCCCTCAATTAATTCTGGAGTGCAACTCTTAATATCAGCAATATGCAGAAAACTCTTCATTGACTGGGACACCTTTCTTAGGCAACCGTTTTCCTGCTTGATGGTGTCCCTCAGCCCCTGAGAGGGGTTAAACCTCAAAACAGAGTACAGGATGAACCAGGAGTTACTAACACAGAGTTGTCTACTCCAACAGAATCAGTATGTGTTTGTTTTGGCCAGTGTGAAAACAGAGAGCCAGATGGGCATGCATGTATATCTGTTAGCATGCTACTGCTACATGATCACAGCATAAATTACTTCATGCTGCATGAAGATGCCATACTGCCAAGGAGAAAAGTGTAGCGCTTACTCCCCTACTAATTAATTGTTCAGCTGTCCTCTTCTAATTAGTCTTTCTGCACATTAGTTTTAAAGGTTCAAAGACAGATAAAGCAGGATAATATTGATCTCTCAGGTCACTCATCCAGGCCAACATTTCAGTGCTAGTTTTCCTATCATTAACTGCCGAAGCCTTAGAAGCTCTGAGGAGAAGTTAATTCTCAAAGTCTACTGAACAAAGTATAATATAAGCCAGCCCCAAGATGTCTATTGATGAGACATCTTCAGGAATGGTGCTATGGATCTGCTATATAATACTATCAAAGTAAATTATTTACAGAACAGGGTGGTCTTACCATGAAAAGGGGAGTTCTACTCTCCTGAAAATTTTCTTCTTTATTTGTTAGACTCTGTTGTTTCCATCAGACTGCAGTGACTTCTAAGCATTTTGAGCCAGCCGTTTCAGACAGGGTTTCTAAGTGAGCTAAGTGCAATGCTGTTTTCACATTCTGCACTGTCCACATGCAGAAGCTGGCAGGCATGCAATGGCTGGCAACTGCAACCATGACTCGGGTAAGTTAAACCTATGCATTTAACTTGAGATCACTTATCTTTTGCACTAATGTACTTACTGAGGACTTCCAGGAACTTGGACTGCACTGAAACATCAATGTTGCAGAACAAAATGGACAACATGGTAGATTCTAACCTTTCCACAAAACTCAACCCAGTGCTGACATGAAAGATTATGCTTTGAAACAGTGGCATGAACCAATTCTCTGGTACAGCTACTAAAGACCTAGCAATGATTATGACATCTACTTTGATTACTCCATCATTTCTTAACTTTAGCCCTCAAAAACTGAGCCACCATGGCTCAGTTACAGCCGCATTCGTGGTCACAGCAAAATCTAATTTGAGAAAGGCTTCTTATTTTCTAATTTTCTGTAAATACATCTGGATGTTCAAACTGGTTTCATTTACCTAGGAGAGAGAAAGAAAAGGACTACAACACCTTGAGTTCATTTCTGTATAGGTCCCACATGTTCCACTACATTATCTGAATTAGATGAAGAGAGGCTTTATTGTGCATTACTGAATCTCCAGCAGTTGCTTAGACATCTTGATGCAGTCACATAGCCACTTGAATTTTTACTTCAGTAGTGGAAACAGATAAAATAATGAAGCTTAAATGACTGAAGAAAATAATGAGGTAGCTTTCCAAACCCTGAAAATTTGTGTTATACCATTCACTCATCTCAGTGCAAAGGAGAGATTGAAAGCATGATCTAGCAATTGAAAAGTATGTTTCAGAGAGCAAATGTAACTCCAATATCCACATAATCAAGCCTTGCTGGTCTCTTTTTTATTTTTCTTCCAAAGAGACACCATGTAAATTTTCACTTAGGAAACAAATTCCTTCTTCTACTGGTTTATTTTTAAAGTATTGTTTTGGTGATACTATCTTAGAAAGTATCAGTCATCCTTTACTTCACTTTTTTTTTTTCCTCTAGTCTGGCTGCAGAACTCTCATACTCCACGGGAAAGGAAAGTTTTAATTTCATCTATGCTGAGCTACTTCTCTTTGTTTTAAGTGCCAGAACAGCATGCTGTTGGTGAGGACATTGGGACAATGGGGAAAAAAAAGAATAAAAGGGAAATAATAATTCTTTGAATAGTCACACAACATCAGGGGAAAATTCAGTGGCAAAAGGACAACAGCTACAATGATGATTTTACAATACACTAAATCAGGCTTCCAGTACACAGAAGCTTTCAAGGCCAGGCTGGATGTGGTTCTGAGCAACGTGATCTAGTTGAAGATGTCCCGGCTCACTGCAGAGGGTTTGGACTAGATGGTCTTTGAAGGTCCCTTCCAATCCAAGCTATTCTAGGTTCTATCAGATTGAAAAATCTAGAGACATTAGCTGCACAGCTCTGGAGCAATGTATGAACAGTGTCTAGCAGTACCAGAGTGCTCAGAAACTTCAATAAAACAGACTTTATATATGATCAGCGATTGTCTTTCTCCAGCAAATGCCATAAAGTTAGCACAATAATCTACAAAAGCTTCATGACACATATAATGGTGAATTTCACAGAAATTTAACTCCATGCCCAGGTTAAACTGCACTGGTGATCGAACAAGCAAAGTGCAGCTCTGCTACCACAAACCACAAAACGAAAGCTGGACTGACTAGTAACTGCTGATGGCCACAATGACATGAGAGAATGTGAAGAGAAACGCACTTGCTGTGATGGTTACAGCATCTTCTAGCAGCAGACAAAGCAACACTGCTGCCTTCCACAATGAAACCCTGGCTCTAGTGGAGCTCTTTGCCTATCAACTCTTGACAAAAATTAGGCAGTACATATACAGATATTAATATAATGTAAATATTACTTTGTTAGTTCTTCTGATCTTTCAACAGTCTCTCCCTACCCGATTTTGATCATAGATGGACATACATTGGACAGAGAGTAGATTTACTGTATATTCTGGTGCAGTACCTTGCAGTGAAGTTTGGTCAATCTAGATAGTATGGCAGTTAAGAGATCAATACAAACAGCAATTCAGTAAAATGCATTATCTAATGCCAAACACTTTGAATAAATAATTATGGCAATGAATTAAAATAAACTTGCTATTCCTCACCTTTAAAAATAACAATGTGAAATAAAAGTTTAAGATTTCAGAAATTGTAGAGGAGCGAAGCCTATATCAGTAAGATTGCAAAAGAGATCTATGGGAATTACATATTAAAGAGGATGAAAGATCACTAAAGGTGAGAAAATATTAAACATATTTTCATTATGTGACAAATTAGCCATAATCTTTTATGATCAGAGCTTCATTTTCATTTGACTGAAGCATTAGAAATCATTACAACTGCTATTCGTAATCTATACAGCACTGACATTTCCGCTTTCAGGTTAGGGCATTGTGTGTGTAGTAATGAAAAGTCAGGCATTCACATGCATCCCTCATTCCTGCAGGTATTCAATTTTTTTTTTCCTTAGTGCTTTTCAAAAAGCAGAACATCAGATAAAACTTGCTGATTAAACACTAAATGCTTTCGGATCATCTTGGTTTAGAGTTATCTGAGCTTTTATTAATAATACATACCATTCACATAGGACTATTTTATGTCAGAAGTCAAACTCCTTCACAGAATTTATCTTAGCTCTAAGTAATACAGCCAATAAAGAAAAAGAAATTAAGAAGTGGAAGATACATTCATAAATGAGATAAAGCTCTCGAATTCTGAAGAATATCATATTTTCAAGCACTATGTTATATATTGTTCTCAGTTCAGTATTACTGGTTTTATTATTGTTCCTTAAGAAAAACATTCAGAAAGTAAGTACCTTTCTTTCAGATGCCCGAACACTATTATTATTGCTTTTATATCTTATGTGCTTTTTTGGAACTGGACCATCTGATCCAATCTAAAAGCATCTCTAGCCTTTGTTATGGAACATGTTGTTATTACTATGTTTTAAATAATTAAAGATTGACAGAAATAGTTTTAAGAAATAAATGTTCCAACAAACAATTCATTAAATTTCTCACTAAGAGAAGTTTCAGTGGTCAGTGTCTTGAGTTTCGTGGGTTTATTATTATTATTATTTGTATTATTATATCTGCAAGGCTAGACAGTTCATGGATACTGAGTTGGAGAGACTAATGCAGAATGATTTTTGCTTACTGAGTCTGGAATAGAAAGCTGATTGGTCGGATGCCAAAGACATATCCATTTGTCACAGAAGCAGTATAAGTGACGGCAAATGTGGTTTTATAATGATTTGGCTGGGCTGCCAAAGAGGCTACTCTTCTTAAGCTACCATACATGTGGCACAGTAATTCAGATAGCAGCAGTCCTGATGTTCAAACTGTTTATCCATATCTGTATCCCAAAACATCATTTAATATATTTAAGATGCAGACTGATACGAAAAGAAATTGAGTCGGAATTGTTGCCGGCCAATTAAGCACTTGCTTCAGTTAAGTTGCATAAGTTATTAAAAAGTCCTGCCATGAATATGTACCATATGTCCAGAACATTTAAAATCCAAAGGTTCACACCCCTTTTTTTTTTTTTCTCTTTTTCTAAGGATTTTTATTTATTGTGCTAAAATCACTAAGGTCTGTCTTTAAAAATCTATTCTATTTAAAGCTCTGTGCAACCTTTCAAAATCATATTGTTAATTTTCATCTGATACATCTAACTATTTATGCTGGTTAACTTAATGATGCATTTACGCTGTTACATGTTTTATTTTTTTTCCCTTTTTTATTAGTACAACTACATAATTTGTTTTACGTTTCCTGTGAGACAAAGAATCACTAATACACATCTCACTGAAAAGTTAGAATGCAAATGTACACTGAACATAAATGTGGTCCTTAAGAAAAAGCTTAAATTACACTTGTAAAGACATCCTTCCTTGATAAATACAAAATTATTGCAAAATATAAAGGGTAAAGGAATATTTGAAAAGGAGAGAAGAAAATTACCCTGTGGATGCAAACCAAGCATGAAATGCTGAATGCCTGCATCCACATCCACACAGAAAATGAAGACATTAATTGCAGTGCAGTTTGATGCACCAGTGTGAGCTTTAGTCTAGATACGATGGGTAACAACAGTCATAAAAATACAATGCTTCTCTCCTCATTATCAGTTATACCCCCGAAAAAAGCCACCAACACCCACACTTGCAGAGCCAAGCTGGTGCTTCGTTATCTGTACCAGCCAGATTAAAGTTCACTCGAGGATACGATTTGCACATGTGCTGCACTGAGGCCATCCCCAGCCCACCGCTTCTGCAGCGCTACCACGCTCTGCGCTGCAGCAGAAAAGAAAAAAAAGGGATGAAAATGAACCAGTTTTATCACTGTCCTCTCCTGCTCCTTTGAAGCAGAAGTGGGTAACAGTCAGGACTGAAGAGAAGGACAGCAAAATGTCTCTCTGCTCTTTACAAAAATGGTGAGAGGGAGGAGGGAAGCTGTTCGTGGAGGAGGCAAATACATAAACTCAACGTACGGCTGCAGCCAGAAGGTAGTAGGAGGGAAAATGGATATTGGTATAGGGAAAAAAGATGAGAGGGTTGACTTCATGTGACTTGCTAAATTAATTTTATAGGTATTTTCTAATTAATTTATCCAGTATACTCGTATATTTTTCAGCTGGATTTACATCCCGCATGGCTTGACAGGGTGCTTGTCTCCCTGAACAGTGCTGAGCCCCACTGCAGACAACGGGATGTGCTGGAGCTATGCCACCTTGCACAAAGGGCCTTAAAGACAGACAGCGCTGGGCAAGGAGCACACCATGCCCTGGGAAGGTAACAGCCTCTGCTCCTGACACAGCTGCTCTAGGGTATCGAGCAACTCTTTTGACACAAAACATATAAGGAAGCAGAGTTGTGTCAAGCAAGTGCTCTGTAAGCACAAGCTATTACACCAAAGGGGTGAGGGCACGCTGCTATTGCTGTTTCTGCCTGCAGCTTCGCATCAACTTGTCAATAACAATCTCCCCTGGGCAGAAGCCAGTGCTGCCAGTGCAGGCTGCCCTCACTGCCGGCAGGTTTGTGGGATGGAGCACAGAGGAGCTGGCCTGTGAATTGCAAACGGGCTGAGGTGAGAGACTGCAGCTGAGAGGCTTAGCCGAGCCAATCATCTCCAGCACCTATCCTAACAGGACTTTGGTGGTGAGATTCTGCTTGAGCTGTCTGACGCCAGCTTAAAGTAGTTCTCTAGATGCTTCCTGTAATCAGATGGACAGCTGCAAATAGAATCATAGAATCATAGAACAGTTCGGGTTGGAAGGGACTTTCAAAGGTCACCTAGTCCAGCTCCCCTGCAATGTGCCCGGACACCTTCCACTAGGATCAGGTTGCTCAGAGCCCTGTCCAGCCTGGCCTTGAATGTTCCCAAGGATGGTGCATCCACCACCTCTCTGGGCAACCTGTTCCAGTATTTTAAATAGCTTCTCCTGTCTTCATTCCAGTACGGCCACTGGTGACAAGTTTGGGCTAAAGGCCCAACTTTTAGCAGCTGGAGCACTGAGAGGTGATTTTTTAATCAGCTATGAGAGCAGCTTCACTGTTCAAAAATGACCCTGGCTTGTCACATGCACAAACAGACTAGCAGGTTGCTCTGTGGGCTGCACGCAGGGTTTTACACATCTCAGCTCCACTACCTGGCTTTGGACACTGCAGTGCTGGCTCCTGTAGCTTCAAGTCAAGTATGCTGCATAAAGATGTCTCCCATATAAGCAAACATAAAGTATGCAAAATTAAGATTTCCTTTCTACAAAATAACTCCTATGAAGAACCATAGGGGTTTGCAGTTTTCTTCTCTTGGCTGAACATCCCATTCTTCTCTTAAACAGCTTATAATTCTGTTTTATCATTAGTATGTTAAGGACTTTCATTTAAAACTAGCTGATGAAGTTATAAGCAATCGTGAGATAAGCATAAAAAAGAGCTTCAAAAGTCTTATCTTTTTCATTTGTACACACTGACAATGATCTATCCATGCAAGAACAAATTCCTTGTTCCAAGGATGTGCATCAAAATTCAGTTCTCAAAGGGGGCATAACAGAATATTTAGCATGTAAAAGATACATGTTTTTTAAGGGCTATATGTCAAACTGCAAGATTAAAAATAGACTTGTCAAAATTTGAGTCTGACAGAAATCCCTGTAGCATCTCCTATGTTCCAATGGACATAATATTCTTCATTATGTAGTCACTTAGTAATTTTTCCGGGCAACCCGGAGACCTCTCTGGAGTCTAATGAGACTGCAAATGTAATTTTAAAGAAGCAAATTAAACCATTATTTTGAAATTACATTTACTGCTGATGCAAAGTGCTACATTATGAGTATTGGCTGGCAGCTTCTTCACGTCTAGAGGTCAGTAGTTTTTCGCATATGCGTACGCAAGGATAACAGAATCCATCCTCAAGCACAGTTTTGGCTTTTAGGTTGAATCTGTCAGCAAAAAGTGGATGAGAGTGAGAACATGATCTAAACAGATATCCACAGAAAACTCATAATGCATTTTTATCACCTGCAACCCAAACTAGATACAAAACTGGCCAGGTGCATTTCACTGATTCCTCATGTTGTGTATGGCAAGACAAGAATAAAGAGTTCAAAATCATTAATCTGTGATTCTGTAGAAAATGATCCAACTATTAAAAGCATTAAAACCTTGCAAATTTTTTTCCTTTTTTTTTTTTTCCCCAAGATATTTTTCATGCCCTTATTTTATCCTATCCTGATTTTTTACATTTCAGTGATGCTAAAAGATAATCTCAGGGCATGAGCTCTTAGTCTACAAAAGATCAACAGCCACAAAATCATACAAAGAAAAGAGGCAGGGGTGAGAAGTGTCCTTACAGAACCAGATTCTCAAAGCTATTCATTAAAAAGAAAAGTGGAGGAAGGGAGATCAGAGAGCTTTGAGAGGATTTATTTTGTTTGCTTCCCTCTCTCTACCCTTTCCCCAGTTGCAGCCTCCCAAGAAACGTTCAAAGTTCACACCTTCCATATGGCTCTTCTGAAGTTCCAATCTCCAGAAGGGAAGTTTCCGGAAGGTCACCTATGAAGGGGATGTTTGCCCCTCAAAATCCAGAAGTTCAGCATTCAAACATCCTATCACCATTTTAAAGGCAATTAGAAACAACCCATTCTCCTAGTTCTTTGATTCATCCTGTGAGACCAAATATCTAACTTTTGCTTTGCTGTTCTGCATGCTGCTGAACCTATTTCTGCACACTGATACACCTCAAAGTTTTGCAAAATGTGTTGGTAACTTTGTACTTCACTCACAGTGCTGCTGTACACTGGGGCAGTGTCCTGATCAGAGCAGAGGTCTTTCTGGCCATGGGCAAAACATTCCAGGTGTCCCAAAGGACATGTAATTTTTGGCGGCGTGCACAACAAATTAATTGGTTACACAAAGCCAGACACTGGAGATGCTTATGGATCCCTACAGCTATGTTATGCTGACTTTAGGTGTGCCACTCCTTTTATCTCACTCTTAAATGGCTGGCTCCTGGGGAGGGAGATGAAAGGCTACCTCAGCTGTCCCCAGAGCTGTCCATAGGAGCAAGGGCAGAAAGGACGCCACCTCTCAAGCCTGTGATCTTTTATTCCTATGCCCTAGGCTGGGAAATATTCCAACTCCTTCAGATGCCACCTACTGCTTCTTGGTCTACAAATTACTAAGAAGTAATTTGGAAAATTATACTACTCTGGAAACATATGAGTCTTTTTGCCTTACAGAATAAGGGTGAGATCTGCACACAGTTATCTCCATGCACTACAGCAGGCAAGGTGGAACGAGAAAGAGAAAACAATGGTAAGTCTATGGCTTTCACTTGAAGAGTCCATATATTCATAAAGGAGGTCTTTGATAACATGTGCAGCCAATGAAGGGAAGTTAATGTTGTAGGTTACACTGTGTTGGAGGGAAGAAAGGACAACAGGAATCTCTAGGTTCCTATGGTGCTGCTTTTTTAGGAGAAAGACCAGAAATTACCAAGAATATTCAGGACTGATTGGAGACGTGTCGAAAAATAAATGAAGGAAATAAAAATGCTTATGTTTTTTCTAATTAAAAGGGTTGTTGAAATAAATATTCCCCAAGAGAGAATATTCTGTAAACAAGTAATTGTGTGGTCTCTCTGACCTTTCTCTGAAAGAACTGGAACCAGCCCTATGAGACACAAAATGCTGGAATAAATGGACTTTGGATCTGATTACGACTGGTTGTTCTTAATTTGTTGTATTACCGTTCTAGGTAATTAATTTGTCTCATAAAAGCTTGTGGTAATGCTCACATTCAGAAGTGACCCAGTACACACAGTACTGACATTTTTGGTTGACATTTGCTTCTCATCAGAGTTCTCCTGAACTTCAGCAATCACCAACAAAGTATCTGTTACATGCAATGTTATTGTAAGTCCAGAATCTAATGAACTTTCTCAGCACAAAATATTTAGCTCAGGAAGGCAGATGATTTCACTGAAAACCACATCACTGTATATGTTGTAAAGGAGGGTGCTATCTATTAAACACATACTTTGTTTTACTTGTTTAAGCTCTATATTAATAGGTCAGTATTGGAAATAGGGAGACATTTCTGATTCAGCCTGCTTTGGGTTTTCATCTCTTAACACTGTACTGAGGACTTGAAAATTAAACTAACTTATTTAAGGGGAGTGAGAACAGAAACATGAAAAGCAATAAAATCTGATTTCGAAAACTTTCCCATTATTATTATTACTGAAAAGATGGTAGTGACGATACACATAAAGGTACTTCTTCAATCCATCAGATAATGGTTAAATTACACCTAACACTTAAGAAGGAAGAGGATGAAGACAGAAATAGCAGAGGAGATGTGGCAAAGGCAGCTCTTTTGGGCATGGTCTCCCTTTCTTCCACCTCTAACCTCTTTTCATAGTAAAACAGCCTCAGGAAAAAGAAGATTAACTGATTTATATCAGAAACTTTATCTCAGTGCTGTCAAACTCATGCATTAAGTAATGGTGTATCAAAGCCTATGAAGACTTAGAAGCCATGACACCAGCTGTGATAAACTTGTCCTTTTTTTTTTTCCTTTTTTTTTTTTTTTGCATTTTGGTCTTTCAGATGTCATGATTTTATGCTCTTTCTGCAGTCAACAGTACTGGGCTTTTCTACTTACACAAGACTTGGATTTTCACCCATTCACATGAGTGCCATTACTGATAACAAAATTACCTAATGGATTAATTCAGACTTACGAGAAAAATATTGGGAAAGAATTTCCAACTGCTTGCTCTGCTCAGTAACTACGTAACAAATATCCACTGTTTTCTTTTTCTCTTGTAGCTAGATAGCAAAGCTGAAGGTTGCTATTGCAAGCTATGATAGCCCTCCACTGTGCCCCATGTGCCTCTGCACCCTGTCCTAGAGATGCTGATTCAAAATTGCTGCAAAAAGAGGGTGATGCACTGAAAAAATGGCAGTAAAGCTAGTGCACAGACCATCCTACTGAGGCACAAAACAACCACAAAAAATTTTAAACCTCTACATGTTTTCACTTATTTACAACTGTCATTTATTGTCATTTGTACAGACATAAAACCTAACACACTAAAAACTCCTCCAGTGTCTTGCTCCTCTATTGGTTTGGTTTGCAATATATAACATTACCCTAAAAATGGGTCTGCCTACTTGAAATACCTAATTTTCACCTTGTGTTTTCTGAATCCATAAACAGCCTGATCCAAATCCCCCTGAAATCTACCAAAAGATTTCCACCATTTTCAGCAGGCTTTGGATCAGACCCATTTTGCTGGAGAATGAATGTTCTCAAGAAAACACAGGTGGCAAAGCAACACCTTTTCTGTTGCTTTTACAAGACTTTGTCAAATTTTCTCCTTAACAAAGCCTTAAACAAGTAAGCACTTCTTCCCAGAAAGCAAAAGATAAGTATTTCTAGATGCAGGCAGTACACATTTTAGCATTTATAGTTATGCTCACATTTACAAATTCAACAAACCAAATATTAATCATGTTCAGAGCTGTCCCTAAACAAAAAATAAACTGGGCAGTAATCTCTGTGCCTGCAAAAACAAACCCATCATCTATTTCAGGGAAATAAAAAAACTACTCATTTACAAAGCCACAGAGTTGCTTTATTTGCACTTGACTGTTTAATGAGCAGAAGTTTTAATAGATCTGGCACTGGCAGAGTAAGAGGAAAGAGCACTAGCACTACTACTGTATCAAGTTTAATAATTGTAAAATGCTGTGTTTTGTTGCTCTATTTACAATAATAACAGTGTTGCTAGACAGCTATTTTAACAAATGAATTGTTGACAGACGAGCCACTGATGTTTGTCTCTATAAATTAAGCTAGACATAAAAAGACACGTTTATAATGATATTACCTTCTTTGAAATAACAAAACAGTGCATTGGTGGTGCACCATGAGCAGCAATTGGTATCCTGCTGGGAAATTCATCTTATCCTGCCTTATGCTTCAGATATCTAAATGAACAGCCTTGACAAGAGCTTTTTTTTCCCCTCATTGTTAATGACACATATGCAAAAGCACTGTAATTATTCTATAGCAGTAGCTGGAGGAAAAACTCCCATGGATATATTGGTAATCTGTCATGAACAGAGTAGAATCATAGAATAGTTAGGGTTGGAAAGGACCTTAAGATCATCTAGTTCCAACTCCCCTGCCATGGGCAGGGACA
>JANHGB010054614.1:0-62106 GCA_026283785.1 Coracopsis vasa
CTGATCATCCTCATGGCCCTCCTCTGGACTTGTTCCAACAGTTCCGTGTCCTTTTTATGTTGAGGACACCAGAACTGTACGCAGTACTCCAAGTGAGGTCTCAACAAAAACAGAGGGGCAGGACAACCTCCTTTGACCTGCTGGTCATGCTCCTTTCATATCTTGGTAATGTGGTTTGGAAATAGCCACAATATGGAAACTGGTAGGTCTTGTGGTGAGGCTTATTTGATTTGCTCTGCTTGTTTTCTGGGCAAGATTATCCTATGGTGGTTTAGGTATGGGACATTTTAAAGTACAGGCAAAAGTTTGTGAGCTAGAACTGCTTGGGGAAGAATCTGAGTAATAAGGCTTTAGCTAATGTCTTTTACACTGTAAAGTGCTTGTGTGAGGTTATTAATGCACATCAGAAACAGCCCAAAGATAAAGGATTGCTCTGTACTGATTGTGAGATTGTTACTTGGAGCCACTTACTGAAGCTCATGCTGTTGGGTAGAAAGGGAAAGGGACATGAGTTGGCATGATTGTGGCCTCATTATCTGAGACCGGTTTTTACCAGGCTGCTAAAGTGTTACAATATTTTTGCAGGTATTACATGCTTAGCAGCTGATGTTCATGTAACAAATGCAAACTCTTCTCTTTTTTTACAGAATCGGACCATTTTCAGATTTGATCCAGCAGATGAAGACAAAAGAAAGGTAAATAAAATAGGCTATCAAGCTGCATCACTGCTCTGGTTAGAAATATAAAAAAGTAAAAGCAGTCCCTTATCTTAGCTGCCACTGTGAAATGGTGCAAGTAGTGATTATCAAGTTCTGGTTTAATTTTTTGTTTCTTCAAAGTGATGTGACAACTACCCATTTCCCTTTTTTTCTGAAAGAGAATATCAGATGCCTCCAGCAGAAACCCCTGTCTTGAATAAAAGTAGTAACAGAAAACCCCATAAATAATTGTGTAGGGTACAGATTTGGGATGGGCTGGAGGAATAAAGCCAGTCTTTTGTATCTGCTGAGATAAAAGTTTTGCAATACATTTTTCTGTTTTCTTTCTTCTCGCCAGGTAGCAATATCACAGCTGTATTTCTTGTCTGTGTTAGATACTTAAAGAATACTAGAGATTAAGAGACAAGTACAGAAGAAAGCTATAGAATTATAAGGGAGACAGAGCTGCAGAAGCATGTTAATCCAAAGGTAGCCGTAGTCAGTGGAATGTGTGCTGTGCGTATCAGGTTCCAAAGATGGTTAATGTTGTAACCAAAGATGGTAAAAGTGTTGTAACATGGAGCTATACATGTGTGTTAGGGCTTAACAAGTCTCTGGAGATTCATCCACAGCCTCACATTTAAAGCTTGGACATGTTTTTTTTTTCTTTTCTGTTATTTTTATGGTGTAATGTGTAATGACAAGACCCTTCCTTTCTTTTCTCTAATTAGTTTTTGGGCTGATTTGCATACTTATTCAGAAATGTTCGTTTGTGAATGAGGCTCCGTGTTTCCACTACTTCTGAAATAAACTCAGCTTGAAACCAGAATTGCAAGGTTCCTGCAAGGATAGCTTGTCTCAAATTGGACACACATTGATTCATTTAATGATTTTGTGAAAAATCTAAATATTTCCACATATTAAGTTGGGGATTTTATGGTAGAAGTGGGAGGAATAAGTCTCTCTGTCCTTTGCATTTACAAACCCATCGGTTATGTGTATTCTAATTTTAAGTTACAGTTCTTCGCTACACTATTATTGAAAGATGTTTTAGCTTGGATTTATCTATGGCTTTACTCAAAGTTGATGCTGAGTAATGTAGTGATGGACTGTATGTGTCCTTTTTGATCTGTAGAAGATTTTGGGTGGGATCTTCATTTGGTTTTCTTACTGTGTTTGTCCTCTTCCTTTTTTTAGCTCCACATCCCTTCCACCTCTTTTACCTTGAGAATGAGAAAGTGTCTAGTCTGGAAAACTGAATGCTAAGTAGAGAACATAGGAAAGGAGAATAGATCAGAAGCCAAAATTGGCAAAAGCTAAATAAAGACAATGAGTGACGGGGGGTGTGCGTAGGATTTTCTCTGTGTGGTTGTATTTGTTTGCTGGGTTGTTTTTTTTTTTAACTGCTACTCAACTGCACATGTTCGATATCCTTAGTATCTGTACAACATTGAGCCACTCTCCTTTCATCCTTCAGTTAAGGAAAAAACCCAAAAATGCTTTAAATTGAAAGGCAAAGTAGTACATGCTCTTACTAGGAGCAAACTAGTGGAATTGCCACCAAAAGTAATGAGGGTTACTCAAAGCCTGCATGATGTAGTTTCATGCTAATTCAGAAACAAGTTGCTTTTTTTTTTTTTTTGTAATACGAAGGTGCACTTGAGTTGCTTGTGTTTGCAGTTCTGCTGCTGTTAGCTTGGCATGGCTGCAGTGAAAGAATGTTTAGACAAAGGGTCACAATCCATAATGAAGTCATATAGGAGACTTGAAGTTGAGGTACAGCATGTACAGAGGGACTTCAGGATTTTTGTCTTTGGCTTCTGGTGCTATTGGAAACTTGCCATGTACCTGATGAATGCACTACATGCTTCTTACCTGTCTCTTGCTGCATATTGGGTTTGGTCATGCCTAGGAGTAAATTTGCTTTTAGTTACTTCAGCAAGACTTGCAAACTTTTCATAAATCATTCGTGTGTATGCAAGAATGCAAGTAAAAGAACAATAGTAACACAAGTCTTTTTCTTCTGCCTTACCACATGACTTCAGTCATGACCTTGGAATTACAGCAAGGTTGTGTAACATAGGAGTAACTGTGCTTTATGCTTTTCTAGGCTAAATACTGTTTAGGGAGTGGACAAGTCGTATACAACAGTGACACTTATAAAATAGGAAAGACAGAAAGGTCAAAACTGTGGCTTGATTACAGAAACTGTGTACATTGGACAGCAAAAATTGTTCTCCTGTAATATGGCTATCATCATGATGCCTTAGACTAACTAAATCAGCAATGAGTTTGTGATGCTGAACTCCAGGAGGAAAGTAGGTTGTGTCCTCTAGAAGGCAGGAAGAGAGGTAATGCTATCAAGCTTGTCTGTCTGGACATAGCCACAGGATTAAAACCCACAAGATCTGAATGTGAGTTATTACTTGTCCTGGTGGTTCTGCTTAATGATGTATATGTCTGCATTGTCCCACATGATTCCTGCTATGTATATAGATCAGTTGGCAATCCATGTTGTACTGTATGATCTACTCAGATACCAGCCAGATCAACTTGATGCCATTCCTTAACTTGGTGTATACTAATAAAAACCATTAATTTCTGAAAGCGTGTTTTCAGTTTGTGTGTGTAAACAGTATAAAAGTTGCCAACCGGAGGTAATGTGTTCTGGAGTAGAGGTTGAAATGAAGGCATTGTGGTTGCTTCAGAAGAGCTTAAACAGCTCTTGGAAATCTAAAATACTTACTTGTTCCAACCAGCCTAGAAGTTCTTGACAGTGTTTTGCTGGAAGAGGTTGAGTCTTCAGAACTGCTGTGCCTCACAGCAGTGTGGTAAGGTTGACACGAGCAGTTGGTTCTTTAGGTCTGTGCTTGAATCAGCTCCAGAAAATTAATATCTGGTATTATGACTGAGCAGTCACCTTGGAGAGAGGTGTCAAGCGTAATGTCTCCCTCTGAAATCGGCTCAGCAGACACTTCAGCTCAAGCCTTACGTGTCCTAATACAAAAAGGAAAAGTGTTTTTTTGAACCACTTTTTCATCATTTAATAGCTTTGTTCTCTATTATTTATACCTTGACAAGTCCAAATCCTGCTTCTGAAGTAGCAACACATTTGTTCTGTTTACAGACTTAAAATGGTGAGAAAATCACAGCACTGTTTGTTTCTTGGAAACATCTGTCAGTACTGATTGCCTAGCTAGCCATGGCCTTCCACAACTGGAAGGAGCTACAGCACCATTTGCCTAGGTGATATAACAGAAAAAGTAAATCTGTCCAGGACAGCAAGCAAGACTGACTTTCAAAATTGGATGAAGATGCTGAGCTTAAAGGAGGAAGGGGAAAAAAAAAAAAAGGAAGCAACAGCCAAATATAAGAATATTACTCATAAGCCGTATTCTTACCTGGGTCTTCATGATGTATTTCCTCTTTAACTCCTTGTGTTTTGTCTGCTTCACCTTTTGTAGGGCTTTTAACTCCTTATTAATGCTCTACTGGTTCTGGCTCACTTGTTGGGTCTGTCCTGTAATCTAAATCTGTAAAGGTTGAAATCAGTTCTCTTGAACATAATGGATCTAAAATTCAAGGCTTTCTTTAGTGGGAAGACAATCAGCAAAACAGTCTTTTCCCCCCATGCTGCTGTTTTAAAGCTGGTCAAATAGATGATGGTAAATCATCAAATGTTTTGTGGGCCTTTCTCTTCTAATTAAATTCATGATGTGGGGATATTCCTTAAGACTGTGGCCTGTACCATATTTGAACCTTGGAAGGATGTGAGCAGTAAAATATGCTGATGGAGAAGATGCTGTCATGCTCTAAATCTCAGCAGAACCTCATTATTAGATAGTGCTGTTGACACTGTGACACTTCTGGGAGGTCTGAAGGTTCTGCAGTCACAAAGGCACAGAGCTTTTCTCCTCCCAGTAACTTTATTGAAGCTTTTGAAGTCTGTTAGTGAGTGACCTATAAAAATACTAAGCTCAAGTGCTCCTGTGGACACACTGTGTGGTATCTTAGTATTAATTGCTGTTATTGTTCTGACTTTACTGGAGCCCCCGAAGGGAGTACCAGTCATTAAGAGAAGAAAAGTTACTAAGTATCCTTCATTAATACTAAGCATTTGTTTTAATTCCCTTGGGTCCTGCCTGTTCCCATCTTGAATTTTTCAGGTTTTGTATCTCTTAAGGTGTCTGCCCAGGTGTAACCCATCTCTCCTTATAACACCCTTCTTTCACCCCTGGGTTACAGAGGTTCTCCCTCTCCCAGTTCAGTGGAGAGGGCAAGGAGAGTTGCTGAGAGTGCAGTTATGCAGAATTTCACTGTTCTGTGACCTGAACCAAGGGTTTATTCCACCGGTTCTGACAACACAGATTCCAGTGTGTTCTCCTTGCCTTCCCTACAAAGTACCATCTCACATGTTCAAACCTGCGACTTGGACTTCTGACATGTCAGAGCTGGCCGGCTCGTGCCAACCATGTCAACCTCCTGCTGTCAGTATGGGCTCAGCAATGAAGTTTTCACGTGAAGAAGGCTAAATCCTCAAGGAATACAAGTGTACGCCTGCCATTTCCACCCATATGTGTCCGCAAAGAGTAGGCAAAATTTGGACATGGCCTTTTCAGAGGAGGTTATCTAATTGTCAGCGCAGTTCATTATAAATGTTATGTGGCTATTGTCTTCCAGAGAAAATGAAGGCTTGAACTAACTTTTGAAATATTCTTGGACTTACTTTCTTACTTGGAACCTAATAGCAGAATAAAACAATTATTTTATTCTTTTAATGCTGCTCCTATTAGCAGAAACATTCTTATTCAGCGCTTCCAAATTGTGCCTCTTTGCTCCTCTAATCTCTTATCTCTGACTTGCCAAAAACATAGTTTCTCTGTTTTTCTGCAACACTGGTTTGCATAGCCTACTGAAAATACAAGAAATGAGGAAAATGCTTAATTTTACCTTATATGAGGTGGAGAGGGACTTGTGTTTTAAGAGAAACTTCTGAAACGTTGAGAGCTACAGAAACTTTAGAGTTGTAAAAATTCATGTACAGTTTATTGTGGTTACTAGTAACATTCCTTTCATCTACCTGAAAATTGGGTAGAATCTGCTATGAATCTTCATGTTTATAGTAAAGTGAAAGGTAAGTTTGAGGAACAGATAACAAAACAGAGTTGGTAAACAACAGCAGACCTGTGTGACCTGTTGGGGAAATACCGTTCCTTGTGAACTTTCTGTTTGGCACTACACTTGGTTTCATTAACCATTCTCACCACTGAACAGCAACTGAACTAGGCTGAATTAAGTTAAGAACATACTTCACTTGAAGCCCTAGAGACAAGTTAAATAAAACTGAAATTTGAAAGTCATGAAAAGCATGGGTCAGAAGACAAAGTGAGCTAGAGAGACTTAAGCCAGTGCAGGTGAAGGAAAGCATTACTTAGTACCACTTACGATGTTCCTGTTCTCCTGAATAAATGTTCTCTGGCATATAATACTTGACAAAGCTAAAGACATGGTGGCTTCTGGTTTATCCATGCTAAGAGTGAGCAAGCACTTACTGTTAGATCTGTGACTTTTCTTTCCCAGCAATTAAAGAAGAGTGGGGAGGATTAATTTGATTCTTGTGGACAGTTCTTTAAAAAGCTTGATTTTTGCTTAAGTTAAGCCTAATAAGTGCGGTAAGAATTTGGTAAGTCTGACATATTGCTCTCCATGTGCTAATACACTGTTCTGTCAACATGTATGAATTTATGCCTTGAAATGTACGAAGAAGTCTTAAGAATGTTGATCCTCAGAAATGAGTAAAGGTGATACAAAACCAAGCACACTTCCAGTGTTCTTCTGTTGTAGGATTTCTGTTCTTGATGGGCTTTTCTGGCAATTTTGTTACTAATATGCTCTGTTACTGAGGGAAGTGGAAAAATAGGAGCAACATCTATTTCCAAGTCAATATAACAACAGGTTGGGGGGTTTCCCCTTTGCTTTAGATTAAACTTAATTGCTAAGAAGTGTACCTCTCCTGGTACTTACAGCATCTATGGCATAAGTAAAAAACAAAGGTGCAGAGAAAAAGAGATAAAGTATGCACTCTGTTTCTGTAATGTTTAGCAGAACAACTGTTGCCCACATTTGAATTGCGGCTTCTCTAGCACTGAACAATCTGTGTTTAAATTAAATGCTATGTTTAATAAAGCAGTGGTGTTTGCTTGGATTTGAAAACTTGCAGAATGGAGACTATTCTCTTGTTCCTGCTCTAATCTGAAAGCTTGTATAAGAGAATGATTTGCCAAAGGGAAAGAAGCAAATAAAGGGAAATTGTCTCCTTTTCTCACCAAGATACTTATTACTCTGGTGTTGAGAAGCTACAGTAAATTCAGCTGACATAACGTAGCCAAAGTTTACTGATCTTTGAATTGAAAAGAAGTTAATATAGGTCAAGCATGCTTTCTAAACATCTTTGAGCACAAAGAGAGGAGGTGGAAAAGGACCTTGCGTGCAGGCACCCCAGGGCCAAAGAGCAAGATCATGAAGCACCCTGTTTTTCACAAGCACCTAGTATCCCTAGCTGAGGTTGAGCCTGGAAAATATAAGCACCTGTTAATAAGCACTTGGAGTGCTTTCCTTTCCTCCCTGCTTCCCCCTTCTTTCCCTTTCAATCTAATTAGCCTGTAAAACAAAGATGGTGAAAGAAAATGGAAGTAAAGAGGTGATACGTTTTTGCCCAAAGCCACACAATAGGTCTGTGGCTGAGAAAGGAAGAAAATGCAGGTCTCTTGTATCTCGGGATGTTGCTTTTTCTATAGGACTATATTGATGCTTAGTATCAAGAGATGATGCTATCAGGATAAAGGACCAAAATGGATTGATGTTTTACTTGTCAAGACAAGATGACAAATGGGTGTTTTGGGGCTTCCTTTTTTTAACATGAAATAAAATTTGAAAATACTTTATCATTGCACTACAGCATAGACAAAAGAAACAGCATAGCAAAAGAAACTGGCTTAACCTTACTGTAAGCAAGGAAGCAGAGAATTCTTGAATTTGAAGTGACTGTATTTTACAATTTTAAAAAGGCTAGAAACTGCATTGATTCCATGGAAGAAGTACATGAAAAGCACTTCTTGCTGTAGCAGAACTGATGAAAGTCAAATTCCCTTCTGAATATTGAAAGGAGAGAACTCAAAAAAAAAAGAAATGTTAAATTCGTACAGTAATTTAGGGAATAGCAATAAGCCCCTGAAACTAGGACAATCATCAGATGGTATTTTGCGCTTTCATTTCCAACCAAATAAATAACATCTCTGCCCCTTAGTTTATGCCATGCTAATGGTCTATGGGGTGATAGAAAAAGTGCTACCTAAAGAAAATGAAAAGGATAATAATGCTTTTGTGGTCACATCGTTTCCTATTTCTCTTCTCTCTGGGGATCACTTCCCTCACACCATCAAGGAGAAAGCAGAAAATGTGCTGTATAGCACTTGGTTTAAGTTGTCTCCAGGGCAATTTCCCAATAGGATGAATTTTGTTTCCTTACTTCAAAACTTCCCATGGATAATTCTTCAGCTGTAGTCAGATGCTGTACTTTTTCCTAAGCTCCTATTGCACTTGAGATCAGCCAGCAATGGTTCAATGTCGTGGATTTTGGCAGTATTACAAGTGGTATTATCATAACTGAATGCTGGTTCCTTTAAAATCCCTCTTGATGGCTCACCAGGGTCTAAGTCCAGAGAACTTTGCCAGCAGTTCCTAAGTGATTTTCACTTATGAGAGTCTTAGATCTTAAAAAAAGGCATATTTTGGTGTAATGGCTAGGAAGCTTAGTAAACTGTTCTTAAGTTTGTGATGGCTTAGTTGTCAATCTAGTGTGCTAGTTTAGTAGAGTGAATAATTGATGCTTTTAAGAATAAAAACTCTTTTAACAATAGAAACAAAATTCTGGTAAGGAATTGAGCTGTGACCAGGTGATTTGACTGTGGATCTGATCTAGACTGGTGGGTTTTTTTGTTTCCTAGCATATTTTAAAAAATGCTTCAAAGATGTCACCTTCAGAAACATTTAGTGCAGGTCTAACATGCTGTGCTCAAGTCAGGGGGTTATACAGATCTGTAGGAGCAGCATTAGGTTAATGTTGAAGAACTCTGGAAACTCTGTACATGAGTATCTTTTTCCAGGTACTTGTCCATGAAATTCCCACAGTCAGTATCTATATACCTGTACAAGGTGGTCAAATGTGGATTTTATGCTGCTGCAGTGCCTGTAATATTCTGATGATGACTTCTCGTGCTGCCTGTATGATAATAAGAGGTGGAGCTCACTCCTTGTTTTCAAACTTTTACTGGATTAATCTAGTCAGGGCTGTGGAGATGCAGTTACAGTCTTGATCGTCTGGGTGGTGCTTTTGGGTGGGCTTCACCACAGGACAATCATACTGGAAATCATATTGTTGGGTTCCTACTGTCTGACTTTGTTTACAGATTGTCTTTTAACATTGTTGAAGACTTGGGTTGTTTTCTCCCTTATTCTTCTGAAGAGTCTGTTCCAGATTTGCTTTGGACTTAATCTTTTTTTATTATTTTTTTGGCTTTAATCACAAACGATCACAGTAACAAAACTTGCTTGGGTGTCCCAAATGGAACTTTTGTTTGGAACTTTGGGTTGGGGTAATGGGCAGCTTTGCTCCTGGCCTTATTTTTGTGGTGGTGGAAAGTGCAATTCCAAAGACCCTTCCCAAAGAACTATTTTTTTTTTGCTCTACTAGTATTCCTGTGGTTTGGGGGGTTTTATCACTTTCTTATTGACATACACTGCTTGAGACCACAATATGTGTTTCAGGTCCTAAGTGGTTCTTCTGCACTAAGGCTGTTCAAATCAGTTGATGCTCTTGCTTCTTTGGTAGTTTATTTGTGTTGATGGTCAAGACACAAAGCTTGGGGGGTGAAAAAGGAGGAGCTGAAAAGTACAATGCAGTTCGTACTGCCATTTATCTGGGAACTTCTTCGTAACTATCCTTTTGGCTTTGGTACCCATGAGTAGTAGTGTTCTCCTGAGGTTAATGCATTAAAATCATATGAAGTCTTCTCTCATCAAGCAATCTCTTCTGTCCTATCTTTTCTCCCTTTTGATCATCTGATTTTCTGTCTTATAAAAGGCAATTCTTCTATAATTCAGTGTTACTGTTCTGACCCACAGGTTGTTCGAGTGTTGTATTTTCCCATACTGCATTTATATGATTAATGTTTACCCCTGCAGTCATGTTGCTATACAGTATCAGTGAAGTATTTCAACTTTAAGAACAAAAAGCAGCAGTTTTGTTGATTTATTAAAACTGCTGTAGCCTGAGTCTTCCAATAAAACTGCATTATGTTTCTATGTCAGAGGTAACATTTCTAAGGATCTTACTTAAGATGGGAGAAGTCCATAGATCAGGTTGACATGGCAACAAATTATACCTGTTACCAAACATGGAGTACTAATGCTTGTATGTTGAGCAGCAGTTAGTTTGGTTTGGTTTCTTTTTTCCCCAGCCTTCTGACTGAAACAACCTCAACATCATTTTGCAGGTACTGTAGGTGTGACTGTTCTACTTTGGTGTATTTTTAATACCACCTGTTTCTCTCTAGCCTTATTCCTCTGGTACTTGGGTTTTTAGTCCCAATACCGAGAAAACTTCATAACTGGCGATGGTAGATAGCATCTGCCTTTTGGCTTTATGCTTTTGCCAATTTGTTGATGTATTTAGATGATATCTGTGAGGAAAGCTTTTGATGAGTTTTGGAGGTTTTGCAGTGGTTTATTTTTTGAAGAGCTAATATTGAATACCTAGTCTCTCAAGTCAGCTGAAAACTCAAAAGCTATATGAAGCTTAGCAAAAGTAGTTTCCTATTGCCACCTATATCTTGATGCTAAAACTGTTCCTTTTTTGTTTGTCTGTGTTTGCATAGAAACTGTGTGAGGGAATTCTAAATATCCTTGAAAAAGACACAAAGACTTCATGTCAAGTTGCCTGCTTGGAGGCCCTCCGGATTCTCTCCAGGGACAAGAAGGTTTTAGTGCCTGTAACCACGAAGAGGAACATGCAGATCCTCATGAGGCTAGCCAAGCTGGACACTGTGGAAGATCCTTTGGAGAGAGTCTCTGAATTTCCTGTTATAGTAGAAGCTTTAAAATGCCTCTGTAACATAATTTTTAATAGTGCTGTTGCACAGAAGCTCAGTTTGGAACTGAATCTTGCAGCTATGCTCTGCAATCTTCTGGAAAAATGTAAAGACCAACAGTTCGTTGATGACATTAAATGCTTTGATTTGCGTCTCCTCTTCCTCTTGTCACTTCTGCACACAGATATCAGATCACAGTTGCGTCAGGAACTACAAGGGGTGCAAGTTTTGACTCAGGCTTTGGAAAGTTCCCTGAGTGTAAGATGGACAGAAGAATATAAAGCAGCAGAAGATCGTGACAGGCCTCCTCTGTCTTTGCAAGAGACAGATTGTGCCATTGAGGCACTAAAAGCTCTTTTTAATGTAACACTTGACAGTTGGAATGTCCACAGCGAGGTAAGGCTTAGCTGAAGTGTTCTTTAAAATGGTTTTGTTTAGCCTGCTGTTTACTAATAATCAGCTGGCTAGGAAAAACTATTTAATGTAAGTGTATCAATAACTGCATCTCTGGAGATTGTGGACTGTAGCAATGAGGTAGTAATTAGAGCTGGGAAGTCTGTCTAGTTTTCTTCTGGGGTTTTTTGGGCATGATGATAAACACATCAACTCTAATTTTTAACAAATAACTGAAGAAAGAGGAAAGAGTGGCGCTGGTTTTAATACCTTTATCTCCCATCCTTCCAACACCAGCTTTGGACTGAAACTTGATCTTTTAAGATGAGGTCAAGTATAAGAACCAAATGCACTTCCATTGTTATGTCTTACGAATAGAATTTATCTTGGGTTTTTTCATTGTAGCATCAGGTCTGCTTTTTTGTTCTTGAACAGATACGCTTCCTATGTGTTGCATCCCTAAATTTCTGAACAGAAATGGTAACTTTTTTTATTGAATAACCCAAGTCTATGCTACAGTAATAGAATTATATAGGGAATCTTTCTTTTTAGTTACCATCATATTGTCTCTAAAACAGTGTTGTGAACTTTTCACTGGTCATTGTAAATATGCAGCATATAAAGCTAAGCAGAAGTTAACAGTAGTTAAAATCGACACAGTTGTTCTCTTTGCTGCATTGGACTAAACAGCAAATATGACATTAATTGTAACAGTAAGGGATATAAAACTTGAGAAAAGTCTAAAGCTTATTCTTTGGTTCAGTGCCTCAAGGATACCCTGAATAAGAAATCCTGAAATTTAAGATGGAGGGAGGGTCAAAGAAGCTAAAACTCTGAATTTAAGGGAAACATAAAGAAAATGACAGACTTTTCTCTTGTTTATATTCCTGACTTGGACTCTCATTAAAAATATCTTTATCAAAGAAAGTTCTTTGTAAAGGAAAGTGATTGTTTTGGAGGGAGAAACAAGTGGAGAAAAATTACCCAAAGTCAAGTATGTAACACAGCTATATGAATGTTTACTTGTCCAGAGTTTGGAAAGTATTGTCTTTGTGATGAAGTTACTCTGTGAGGAGGAATAATGTCACGTATTAAGTTGGAAAATGAAGCTGTGTTACACGTGCACTTCATAAGAACTAAGCTCTTGAAGTCTGGATCTTGAAGTTGGTGTAGTCTTACAAAATACTGGGAATCCTGAGACATGAAAAGCCCAGTTTACTGCAGGAAGGTGGGTAGGAGGTGGCACAAAGTTGTGGCATTACCTGATGAGGTTTCATGTGGCCATTATCTGAATGAAGAGCCCATGCATGCCACTGTCAGGAAATTTTCCTTTCTTTTGTTTATAATGAGAGTCTAAAACATTCTGAGGCAGAAGAAGCCGATTTTATGTTTTGAGACAGTTCATATAATGTCTCTACTTAAAGTTCCTAAAAGCAAGAAACCTTTAAATTAAATCACACTTTAGTAATGGTTAGCCAGATACTTTAGGTGTCATTCTGCTTAGCGAGTATCCCTTGTGGAAGTACTAATGATCCATAAGAAGAGTAAACAGGATGTTAATTAAGTGAGCTGAAGATGCAGAATCTGAAGGGATTACAAACAGTAGAAGGGATGGAAAATTAAAAGAGAGCAAAGACGTTAGGTGTGTGGCTAGAAAAGTAAATGAGGTCCATCCTAAGAAGGAGAGAACCACTTGAACCATCAGTATTTAATGACTGGAGATGGTTTCAAAGTAGCAGAGTCAGATAAGAGCCGCAGGTGGTACAGCTGGCAAATTTGGGTGCTGATGTTACAAGCGATGCATTGGGATGCTTTGTGCTAGGTCAAACACACCAGAGCATACGATGGATGCCAAGAAGAACTAATGAAAAAAGATGAGGACAATGATAGACACAGTTAAATGATTGCAGTTACTGGTGTACTTTTGTGTGCTCCTGTCTGGTTGGAGATTGGAAGGGGAAATCACTTGGAGAAAGCAAAAGTAGGGCAAATAAGGGTGCTGAGAGTAGAGAAGTTACTAATGAAATGCAGAAAAGGTATCAAGGGAACAGAAGCAAGTGAGTTTGAAGAAACACACTGGGTGGGGGAATGAAGCTGTTGGCGGCAAAAGATCTAAATGAGGAGGAGGTAAATGAAATGAAGAACATAAGTAATGTAAATGGTGAAGAAGCGTCCATGTGTAAATACAGGAAGAAAGATAGTATTCGTATATTAGGAATAGTGGTATTGAATTGAGCAAATACTTTAATGGGGTTTTCTGGTAGTGGAAGCTTGTTTAACTGGAAAAAAAGTCCCCAGCAACTTTCACCAGGCCTAGTTAAAAGGCCAGCACATGACAGTTATGTTGCATTAAGCATTCAGAGAAATGTAAGGTACAGTCCTTTTATTGATAGGGATGGATGTTACGATCTAATAGGTATTTTCCATCTTTAATTTTTATTATTCTAGTGACCTGAAAGTTCCACTTGCAATCTTCAAAATGAAAAAATATCTTCATAATTTATATTTATATAGAATGAATCTCATCAATTTCGTTACATGGCTGCCATCCTTCGACACTGCTTATTAACCATGGGCCCTACTGAAGACAAAACTGAAGAGTTGCACAGGTGGGTAGAATTGCAGAACCAATCTGCTTTGAAAGGTTTTGTTTGGGGTTTTTTGATAGGCAAAAAAGTACTTTGTCTAAAATCTAAAGTGGAAAGCTGAGAAACAATGAACTTAATTTTCTGTAAAATACTAATAATCTTTTTTGATGCAAACTGTTTGCCTGAAATATTGTTTTAAGCATGTCCACTGTTCAGGCGGGAAAGTGGCTGGTAAGATTGTTAGTTTTGATCAATAATAATGAAGCTGACCTTGTTGAAATCTTTTTGTGTGCATATGTAACTGATAATGAAAATACATATGGAAGATCTAGGGGTAGTGCAAGTTGAAGTGGAATGCAACTCCTGTTATTTTGCACAGAAGCTGATGGAAAAAATGTGTTTGGAGAATTTCTGTATGGAACATTTGCAGTTCTGATAGATTGGGATGGAAATAACAAGTTGGGATTTTATTTCCAATAGTTTTAGTCTTCTTTATTAAAAATACAAATATCAGTTCCCTGCTAATAATATTTTTTTTCCAAAGATGAGGGACTCATCTTGAAGTTTTAGGTGCATTAGGTTTTTTTCCTTAGTCCTGCACCCAACTGTTTGTTACGTATTTACAGCCAATAATTTAATCACATTCAGAGCATTTTTAGTGAGGTGGTGGTTCTTTGTTCAGTGTTACTCTTTTTTTCTGTGACGCCCTATTTTTATCCACCTAGGTCAGGGCCTGACACTGATAGCTTCAAACACTATTCCATGTTACCTCTCCACAATGAAAGTTAGCGTTGCCATTTTCTTCAGAGATGTCTGTATTTCTAAGCATTGGATCTTTTGAAGATCATCTTCTGAACTGGCAGTCTCCAGGAGGAGGGATATAGCTTTTCACACTCAGCAATCTTGAAAGTGTTAAATGAACTTGATTAAAATCTTGGAAAGCTCTTAGAGATCAACAGTCTTAGTAGGTGAACACTAAAATCCTACATCAGAGCCCTTCGCAGTTGGTGCAGACTAGTTTGGAATAATATAGGATACCGCTGCAGTAGTTGCCATGACTAAAGTTAGTGCTGTGTCCTAAAACGCAGTCTGTTTTCTCTTTGCTGCTACTTAGGGTGGGTGTTTTGTGCTCTCATCCTTTTTTAAGGGAGGGACTGGTGGGTTCCCCACTACCGGGAAAACTGAAGAGACTTGGATAAATTCAGCAACTACAAGAAGACAGAGATTAGCCTTTAAGTTTACACATAGTCAGCAAGAATGCCTGATACGCTGGTGAATTATTATACAGCTGATGCTCATCCTGTGGAAACATCATCTGTTGTCTTGTCCAGGAATCTGACTAGTCTAATCACTCTGTAAAAATCAATTATCTTGTGCTATTGCAAAAGGATGTATATTATGCAGGTCTTCTTGGGTTTAGCTTTTGCAAACACTTGCAGATAAAATACAAAAAGGGCTTTACATACAGAATTAGGCAGCTTTAGAGAATATGTAGTACAGGTGTGATTTCTGTCCTCTTTTCAGTCAGAAGGGATGTTCTGTGTAGAGATGCTGCCCATGTGGACTTTACTGAGATGCCAAGTCAAGGCAAGGATTCTCCATAATTCTGAGAGGGGGAAGCAGAAAAGAAATGAGAATAGTTATCATTGCCTGTGTCACTTCAGTTGTTCCCCTTCTCCATCAGACTCAGTGTGGCACTGCATCAGTCTTTGCATCTGTTATGCTGGGAAAACAACTTTCTCCCTCTGTTAGCTACCCTCTGTAGCTAGTTTGTTTAGCTCAAGTTAATGGAAGAAAGAGTGCAAGTATAGTATTGCTGCATGTAGTATTCGATCTTGATTTATGTCAAACTCAGCGGTTTTTAACATGCTAGAAGAGCACTGGGCAGATTTTGATTTTTTTGTGATACGGATATTTCAGCCCATTTGCAGAGCCTGAATTTTGTCCATGAATGCTTGCAAGATGCAATAAAAGCTGAATAATTTAACATGTTTTTCTGCCAAGACTATTCATCACAAGGCTGCTCTGGAATAGAAAAGATATAGTCAGAAGTAATGCCCTTGCAAATCCTCAGAGGGATCAGGAGCCTGGATCAGAGGGCCCCACTTCAGTCCCCTGAGGTACTTGGTCAAGCAAAACTTTAATTCCTGATAGGAACTTCAATAATGAATGAGTAAACTTGTGTTAGCAGTCTATAGCTAACATAGCATAGCTACAAAAATGAGGCTGTGTCATCATTTGGTCTGTTTCGGATACTGGACTCTGACCATGCAATCTGTATTGCTAGAGATGAGGTGCGAGTTGGAGAGCAGAGTGCGACTTCTCTCTTTGAGTTCCACCTGGATCCTATCAGTAAGGCAATTATGAAAATAATGTTAAAAAGAAAGTAAAATATAAGCAGTGTTGAATGCAGAATGAGCTTTATGAAGCATCAGGGAGCATAAGTCTATTTCTTAGAATTGCTGATCACTTGCACTCCTCTAAGTTTGTAAATCTGCAAAATGTAAGATGCTTAAATGAAGGGGTCGGGCAGTTTGTTAAAGCACATTGTATGAATGCTTATGCTCTGAATTGAATGCTTATGTTCTGAATGTGTAAGTTGAGGATTTATTTTATGTGAGCATCAGGTGTTGGATACACGCCCTAAGCAGTGACGTGCTTATTGTCAGTGTGGCTCTATTTCTAATAAATAAGAAGTTACCTATAAAAATATCTTAACTAATTTAGTACCTGGTATTGTTGTCATTATCATGGTTCTGTCGTGTCATTACTTAATGTTCGAATATGAACAGCTTAAAGCACCACATATTGAGAGTAAGTGCGATTTTTGCCCACTAACAAGGTTTTAATCAAGGCATTCAGCAGCTCTAAATAGGCATTTGCTTCTGAATTTGCATATCTGGAGGGGGCTGGGAGCATGAGTGGGTGGATGTCATGTCCCAGTGATTAATGATCTCTAGGAAGCCGAAAAGGGGAGAGTAATATACGCAGTATTTCTACCCCCTGGAGTAGGAATGCAAACACTATTGTGCAGATCTGTGCATAGTCACTGACTTCCTGGTAGCTGGAGAATTTCATACACTCCTCTACCACAAATAAAACTGTCAGTGGAGTGACAAAGATCAGAAAGCCAGGCTTCATCTATTGAAAAGAATAGCTCAGACACAGTGATCCAGAAAATTAATTTTGTAGGTGTTCGGGAACTCGGTTGTTTAATAAGAAACTGGTAAAAAGAGAACTTTTGATGAAAGGCCTGAAGCCACCAAATATTTGTTGAATTTCAGTCTGGTTTGTTTCTGGCTGTTCCTGAATTATTGGAGAGAAGTAACTTCCATGATATAAAAGACATATCTTAAACAGGAATTAGAAACAAAACAAAGAGAAACAAGCTTTCCAAAAAGTAGAAGTTGTCTGAATTTCAATTGCTAAAAGAGCAAAAGGGAGATGGCACAATGTGGCACAGCCACCCAGCCTGAGCAGACCAAAACCAGCACACTCGTTAGAAATCCTGCTATGTTTGATTGCCACAGTTTACTTTCTCTTTCACTAGTTGTTTGTTAGGATTATATTAATAGCATAGAAACTTAGGGCAGCTTCTAAGTAGGTATTATTAACAGTGAAAAAGTTTTCTCTATTCTTGGAATGCTTCACCAATCCCTGAAACTTCAATACTTGTTTCGTGGACAGCTTTGAGGTTAAATAGTTCTGTAGTATTTGTAAGTGTATCCATTTTCAAGTTTTGTTGGGCATCAGCAAGTAAATAGTGACAGAGTTCTAATTTTTGCAGCGTTTGTGTAATTCAGCCCCATATTCAGGAAAAGTACAAACACAACTCTGTATAATGAGAACAGATAGATAGCAAACTCAGGGGATGTGTATGCACCATACAAGAGACCCTTGCAAAGTAAGTTCCTCCTTACGCCACTAAAGATGAAGGAGAGACCCTGTGGTCTAATTTAAATCACTTAATGGATATTTGGGAAGTGCTCCTCTTTGTGCTTTGTAGAATGCAGAGACTGTCAGGTACTGAAAGTAGTGCTCAGGAAATAAACCTGGATCTTTTTTTAATGTGTTAAAAGCCTTCTGTATTTACAATGCACTACAAGCCAAGTAAAAGTGAAAATATTTTGGGGGACCTGAGAGATTGCCACCATGATCCACTGTTACAGGAGGAGGAAATGTTTTCTGTGGTGTACTTGGTCTCATTAATAATCATAACACAGATGCGTTGTAAAATGTTTTAAGTTTCAAGGAGGAAAAAACTCTGACTGCTGCAAATCAATGTGAGAGTTCCCCCTGCTGTCCTGCAAGATCAGCTGCTGTAATGCACTGCTGGATGCTGTGCCTTATCTATGGGATATAGGATACTGTGGGGTTTGGAAGTAATAATGCACTGCTGCAATATAACTTTTGGAGCTTTTGTCTTTCTTTTTGCTCGTTAGTTCTAACATAATGCATTCTGCCTTCCTTAAAACTCAGGGAGTAGAAAATAAAGCATTGTTTGAGTTGCAGGGCCTCTTTTTGGTTGCAATTGTACAGTTTATGGTGAGTTGTACTCTGTTTTTAATTCTTTCTTCCAGATGAATAATAATTATTTTATTAAATCTGTTTCAGCAATGCAATCAACCTCTTAAGCAATGTTCCCGTTTCTTGCTTGGATGTTCTTATTAAACCATCATCCCAAGAGGAAACAGATATAAAATACAATGGTATGAATATGGGAGCAATCCAGATTTTACTGGATTTCATGGAGAAGAGAATAGACAAGGTATGGGCTGCAAAGATTCTACACAATAGGGGCCTCTTTCATTAAAACAAAAAGTGCACACATGCAAAGCTTCTTACAAACCTTTCAGACAGTATTTAGCACAAATATGGATGTCCTGCTTCTAGACTGTGAAACACCTCAAAATTGAGAGCAAATTCCTATGAATATCTGAAGCATATTTGTGTATTAGGATGGACTTCTGGCTCTTTGGTGGTAACTATGTAAAGTTCATGTTTTGGCTGTTATATAGGACTTTATTGAAGGGTTCATAGGATTTGAAAAGGAAGATTTGCTCTTAAAAATGTTTTATCTGTATTTGGTTTTATTTTAGGGAAGCAGCTATAGAGAAGGTCTGACTCCAGTTCTCAGTTTATTAACTGAATGCTGCCGAACTCATAGGAATATCAGGAAGTTTATCAAAGCTCAGGTAAGTAAAATATTCATCAAAATTTGAATATGAAGCTAGTGATAAACTTTCTGAGGTTCATCAGCGCAAGACACTGGCACTTTAAGAGTACAAATGGTTTCGTATTAAGTACCCCCAAAGTTCTCTGTAGTAGTTTCTTCTGTTAGGTCTCTGACAGCTGTCAGCTGTAGAAATAGTTTTTCAGTCATGTAAATCAATAGGTATTATGGCCTAAGTTCCATGATACATTTTGTAGAGCTGTTAAACCTTAGGGGTATTCTAAAGCTGTGATCACCTGACACAAGGGCAAAAAACTGAGTGAGGTCTGTCCCCTTACATCCAGCATATATATAAAAACAAAATCAGTGCATTTAATAAAACTTTGCAAAGCTGTGTGGTAGCCAGTGAGGCTACAGGTGTTTTGATTCGTTCAGCTTGAGCTTTAGTTTGATCTCAGCAGGCATGAGTCATCGGAATTGAAGCTTGTGTACCAGTGTGTGTCAGCTGTTCTGTCAAGATTAAAACTGTCCCTGAACAGAAGCACAAGCACACTTCATCACTTCATCTTTTATGAGAGCCGTTTAGTACAGTACAGTACAGCTTTTTATAGAAAAAAAGATGTCTATGCCACGGTTAAAGATCTAAAGGATCTCTGTGGCTTGGTGGCTGGGTGTGGTGTTTTCTGTTTGTTTTGCTGTTTTTCCTGAAGTCAAACAGAGAGAAGTTAAAAGATGAGCAGGGGAAAGACAGCTGAAAACAGCTGAGAAATGTTCTTTTTCCTAAGCAGAGGTGATTTTCAGTTGCATCGTAGATCAAAGCTGTGCCTGAATTCAGAAATGGAGTTTATAATGGGAAAAAACATGTATTTTCTGATTCTTTCATCTGTACCAGAAAAGTGGTTTTGAGGAATTCAAGAAACTTGTTCTTGCTGTTTATTGTTTTTGTTTGCAGCAGTTCTTTCCTAGGATGCTCTTCTGATCTGTTAAATAAAATAAATAAGTAAACTGCAGAGCCAAATGTTCAGAAGTTAGGAAATGAAGTTGTCTGCATGTTTTTACGACATCTTGGCATCAAGAGGTCAGGATATAATTGCATGCTGTTTCCTACCACAGACTGCTGCCTCATATAGTGCACAGAATGGATGGATACTGCTAACTGCATGACTGGATGTTTGATATTTTGAATTACCCTCATTGTTAAGTGTTGGCCTTAGGCTTTATTTATTGTGCACTATTCAAATTCTGATCTGAAGACAGAATGATTAATTTCCTCATGGACTGTCCTATGACACTCATCATTGCATTAGTATTAAAGTACTCTGAAAACATTAATTCATTCTTACAGCACTCTGTGAAATAGCAGTCATGGTACTATCCCCATTGGGGAAAGCAAGCAGGGACAAAGTGAAATGTTTTTGCTAATTGTTTGAATACTTAGTTTGAAAAAGATGGGGTCTGGTTTTTTCATAGTATTCAATAGTGTAGCATTCATTTGTTTAAGTATGGGCTCCCAGGGAGGCTGATTTCAGTAGTAATTGTGCAGTAATTTTGCACAGAACATGACATTTTACATTGGACACCCAGAAAAGAAAGGACCTGCAATTTCTTATGACAGTTAGTGACATCTTTGGTTTCATTCCCTGGTAAAATACTGGAGTAAAACTACAGGAGTCTTCAGATCATTAAATCTTTCATGTTATAGCCCAGGTTGGTTTGCAAATCATATCATGTCCTTTGAATGTGAAAAACTTAATACAGGTTTTGAGTCTGAAGGCATATGCACAAGGAGGCAGAAGTTTGGTTGCAAAACCAGCCATATTTCAAGCACTTCCTGTCTTTCTTCAGGGTTGAAGTTAATGATATTAATGACATTTGATGAGAGAATAGTGTGTTTGAGGAAATGTTAAAAATGTTTTCTCCAAAATCATTCTGAAATTTAGCTTGAGCTTTTCAAAGAGTGTTTTCTGGGAGAAGAACGTATTTCCTCTATACACGTTGAACCAATTTTTGAAATTCATGGTAGTAGAATTTGCAGTGTGACTTCTTTTCCTGCTTTTTCATCAGAAGTATATTAATTGTTCTGTATAAATTACCCATCGTGTTAACATTGTAAGTTTCCTTAAGCTGGTATTTTCAATGCTAATGCCAGATATCTGAGCAAAACAAAGAAACAAAGAACATTAGGTCACTGATGCGTGTTCGCCAACTATTTGGGAACAGTCATTGTGCTCTTAAACTCCTAATAGTTGTCTTTCTTTTAAAAGTCTATGTTTGGGACTGAGTACTCTTCTGCCCAGGATGGCAGACCGGAAAGCCTGAATATATTAAGAAGCAAGAGTCATTACTGGCGCATGAAGCATAGTTGGGTTGATTTTATTTCTTCTTTTGAAGGAGCGGAGCTTACAGTATTTTCTTGTTCTGTTGGCTGTTTCTGCAAGGATTGCCTAGGTATTGCCATGCATTCTATGCTGGTTTTCCTTTTTTTGTACTGCTAGGTATTACCTCCATTAAGAGATGTATCAAATCGTCCAGAAGTTGGCACAACAGTGAGGAACAAGCTTGTGCGTCTTATGACACATGTTGACCTTGGAGTAAAGCAGATTGCAGCAGAATTTCTTTTCGTTCTTTGTAAAGAGAGAGGTAAAAATTTACTTTTTCTCCTCCCTTTTATATAAGGTCTTCCTGTAATTAGTGTATTTGCCCCTTGCTATAACGCTCGATTCTTGTAACGTTACACTGGTTTGGTTTTGTAGCTGATTATACCTGAATGATTTTCTGTTTCATCCTTTGCAGTTGACAGCTTGTTAAAATATACAGGCTATGGTAATGCGGCGGGATTGCTGGCTGCAAGGGGCCTGTTAGCAGGAGGAAGAGGAGATCACTGGTACTCAGATGATGAAGATACAGATACAGAAGAATACAAATCTGCAAAGCCAAAGTACAGTATTGTTTTCAATTCTGCATATCCTGTTGCAGTTTAGATGTTTTGACATACTTCTTTTGTTTCAACTTTTCCAGAGAGTCCAGTTTCAGAATTACGTGTTCTTGTATTAACTACTGCCTCCTGTTGACTTCATGGTCTAATTACTGAGAAACTAGCCTCTGATAGTGACCATCATATAGTCATATATCTCCGTGGGGAAGGGCTGAGGGGAGTTACCATGAGAATGATTTAACTTCAGTCTGAAAACCTATTTAGCATTCAAGTGTGAAAAGAGATTTTTGAGCAAATTGTAGGAAAAAAACCCATAATAACCAACTTAGCAAGGGTGGCTTTTACCTCAGATTTTCCAGGAACTCACATGAAGTTGCCAAACTACTATTGTTTGTGGGATATATCTCTATAACAGAGGAAATAAAGGTGTCAAGAGTGGCTAAGGGTTTTAAGCAGGACTTTATGAAAAAGAAACAAACCAGTAGGTCTAGTTTCAGCCACTTGGATTGCCTGGTAGTAAAATTCTCTGAAGGATTGAGTAGGTCCATAAAAGTCATGCGTCAGGAATTCAGTATATGTGTTTGAAGGATTCAGTGATGAGATAGAAGCTCTTTCTATTGATTTTTATTAATTGTATTTGATTTGGTGTTAGAGGTTTCAGTTTGTCATGTTACATCTATGCTTTTAATTAGTTTCTGAAATTGTTGATAGTGGGCATCTGAAGCATGTTCTTTTTCTGCTTTGCTCAGTTTTCACTGAATTATACAGACATGGTTAGGTGTATGACAGGGGGTTACTGGAAGATTCTTATTAAGGAACATGAACAAAAGACAGGATTAAATGTATAAGAAGTTACAGGAATTATATTGCTTCTATGCTAAGAAAGGATCTCTAAAACATGAGGTTATTTTTTCCCCCACTATTTTGTCTCTGATCTTCTTTCAAAAGCCTAACGTCCAGTTACATGCATCTATTTAGTATATAGTATCTATTGATTTTAAAGCTGACAATTAAATGAAACATTCAAGACAACTGTCAGTTGATTTGTGCATCTGATTTGCTGTACTGCTCTTAAATGTTTGTGGTTTAACTGCTTGAAAAGAGAATTTGCCCTGAAAGTGTTCTTTAAAACTATTTCTCTGCTTTTTGCTACCATTTCTGTATAGCCATTCACGTGTTTTAACAGTGGAAATAAAACTGGCATTGTAAATTCTCAAAGTAAAGTAACTTTAATTTGGTTTGAGCAAAAACCAGCGTGGGAGGGCAGTAGTCAACTGATCAACAGATCTTCATGGATAAGAAAATGTAAATGGAACCTGTCTGTATTTTTAAAGTTAAGCCTGTACAGAGTTAGTTTCAAAGATGTATCTGTCACTCTGTTCCCCATCTATGTCATTATTGCTAATGACATTGTCGTTATTTACCATCATTATTCCCCTGCTTTCAAACTGCTTGTGTAGGGGTTATAAACATAACAAGTACTAGTGGACTGCATATTTCTGAGTAACTAACAAGAAATTAATACTGTGAATCAACAAGATAATACCATGATTCATGAGAAAAGGCTACAAAAAAGGCATAAATATGAAGGTTGGCTCTTTATAGTAAAAGCTGTGATGTGCAGTTCAGATAGTTTTAGTCTTGGTTGTTTCTGTTGGTGTGTTCCTATTTCCAACTATCAAGAAGATAGAAAATTGACATATTTAGAAATGTAAACTGCCTTGTTTTTCCACCTCCAGCATTAACCTTATCACTGGTCATCTAGAAGAACCAATGCCCAATCCAATGGATGAAATGACAGAAGAACAAAAAGAATATGAAGCCATGAAGCTTGTCAACATGTTTGACAAACTTTCCAGGTATTGCATTATAGCTGCTTTTGAGGGCGGCAGCTTGTATCCTTGCTCTTTTCTGAGGTCTAGTGCTTCAAACTGGTGCTATAATCAACTTCTTTGCAGGATTAGGACCCCTTTAACTGCAGAGAAAAATCTTTAGCACTTCAAAGAAGGGAGTAATGTGTAACAGGACTTCAGAGGAAACCTGTTTTGGAGAGGATTGGGCAGAATCAGAAAGATCTGGTGTTGAGGGGACCTGCCTCCTAAATGGATAGGCTGGTAAATGAAAAGAATTGCTCCTTTTAAAGTGTGGGACACAATCCAAGCCCAAGGCAAGTGTACTCATTTTCCTCAAGTCAATGAGCAGCATCTCGTGGTAACTACTTATGTCTGCAGCTTATATGAAGAACAAATACAGTGTGAAAATATTTTTCATCAGAAGCAATAAGTTATATAATGGAGCAATTAAAAGGGAATTTACAGTTAAGAATTGTTGTGGATTTATTAAAGTGTGGGCTGGATTACAAATGAGCCTTTATAATTTCTTTTAAATAACTAAGGTAATGCCATAAAAGAAGATGGTACTTAATGTGGCATAAAGGTGTACATTATTAATACAGAAAGTTGATTTTTATTTTATAGCTTTCTGTATACAAAAAGGGAACAGTCCTGTGCTGTTAACTGTAGCTTTTCTTTTTCCTCTTTGACTCAGTATGCCTGGAATTTCCTGGTTTTTCTTCCCCCATACATGTAGCCATATCGGAGTAATTGCTTGTAGTTTGGTTTCTGTGTAAGCAAAGTTCTACATTCTTAAGGAACACTTAATGTAATACTAATTTACCAGTGAATTGAGCTGTAGGAATTTAGGTAAATATATTAGATATATTCTTCAAATATGGGAAAACTCAGCAGCTAGAAATGTGTTTGTGTTTGTGAGAGTCTGTAGATAATCAAACAAGATCTGTTGAGAGAAATTAGCAAGCTAAGTATTTTTGCATCCCTATTAAAGATTAGGAATACAGCAAAAGATGGGAGAATCTGAATTTTATAATAGCTGACAAAGACTGAATTATAAGAAGGAGTGAAAGCAGGGAAGGATCTTGGAACGACTGACCTGAGACTGTCAGTGAAGTAATTGGATACTTTTTCCACATTATTTGCATGGAAAACAAGTGTAGTATGTTACAGTCTTTTTAATAAAGATAAGAAAATGCAGTGCACATGCAGTCTTCATTGAACTACTGTGTAAAACGGGATGATTGCTATTTAAGCTAGAGAATTAAGACGCTGAGCATTAGGGGTACCACAATAAAATGACTAAATGGTCTAAAACTTTTTTAAAAGGAAGACTGAGACCAGAGATAAACTAAGACTGAAGACAAGTCTGTTGCTATCACTATAGCAGTTACACAAAAGTCCAAATGGCCTTACTGTAGCATAAGAGCCTTTCAGTTTGGAGGATTGAAGGCACCTGCTGTGTTGCCTGCTTCAAATTGACAATAACTAAGCAGCTGGTGCCCTGTGTCACTACTTACCCTCTGGGCCAGTAGCTTTACTTTCACCTTGGGCTTTCTGTGTCAGTTACATCCACCTGCAGTTTTGTCTATAGTATTTAGGCTGGAAACTCTTCAGGACTGGGACTCTCTTTGTTGCAAGGGTTTTTGTTTGGTTGGTTTTTAGTATAATGATTACTGTGGGACAGTGCTGTTGATGTGACCCCTTCTTAGGTGCTGTGATAACATGAATAAAATCACTTGACTGTTCTTCCCACCGTTTTTGTTTACTGAAAATTGGGGGGTGAGGGGAAATGCTGGCAGGAAGGAAAAAGAAAAGAAGACTTTGTCTTGGGAGGCTGTGGGATGTTTTTAATGAATGTAATTGAGTGCAATTGTAGGGTTTGCAGATGTGAAATGAAATGGGAAGCTGCCAGTCCTGTATACAAGAAGAAAGAGTTGTAACATGCTGATAGTAGTGGGAGTTCCTCCATGCTTTTTGAATTGAACACTTCTGCCTCCAGCTTGAGCCCTTTGGTGCTCGGAGTTTTCAGATACCTAAATCTACCAGTGGAATGCACTTTTTCCCTTGGTTTGCAACCTACAGATTTAAACTGAAGCTTAATTCTGGGGTTTGAATCTTGCTTTGAGGCAGACTGTTGGTGGCAGGTTTCATACTTCTGCTGGTCTTTGTTGTCATCAAAGGAGGGGGACATATACCATGAACTGAGCAGTTTCAGTTTGGTGCAGTGCGTTGCTTGTAAAAGAGGAGGAAGTTGGACAAGGAACAAACAGCTCCTTCTTTTAATCTTGAATGAGTTTATGTATCTGTGCAACTTGAACAAGACCTTAGGGTGAACTTGCATGATGTACAGCAAAACTGGTTTGCTTAATACACTTGTATTGTCCCGGTAATGGAAGCTAAGCTTTGAAGAGCTAGCATGCTTTTTTTACTGGAGAAAGGTATGAAACAAAATGAAGTTGAAGGTCTGAAGAACTTGCTTTCTACCCTGACTGATGAGGATTATCAGGCCAGTCTGTCACTGAGATGTTCTAGATTTGGCTTTGACTGGCTCTGTATCGGTTTTGAAATGTTATCTGATGACGGACCGAAGTCAGAAAGCAAATTTACAAAACACTACTACTTCATTGCAAAGTCATAGCCTGCATTAATGGCTGCTAAGTGTTTACACTCTGCCCTTTGTTTAGGTTTATTGGAACTGTAAGTAGTAAAGTGGTATTTTTTCCCTTGTTCCATAAGATGCCAGTGGATTTTTATTTTAGCAGTGGCACTGAAGAATTGAAACTGGTTTGAGATGATGTAAAACTAATGCATTCATTTGGGTATTTCAGGTCTTAGTTCCAAATTGTTTCTATTCTGTTAGGTTGTTGGTATTAGGCCTGTTCATGGGGTAATTGACCATTGACAAGGCTAAATTAAAATTAATCACCCAGTTTTTTTATCAAAATGTATGGAGGCAAGATGAATATTGTTTGTGAACCCAATGTATTAGCATAGACTTAGGTTCTGTGAAAGCTTTTATAGAAATTAATATTTTGCTCAAGTTCAGCCAGATGAGATTACTTTTTAAAATCATTAACTATATATAAATTATAAATGTAAATGAAGATGAAAAATCTTGATACTGCAGCTCTTGGAGATGTAGATGTTACTTAGGTAGTTTGCTGGGTGCCTGAACCCAAGTTCATAGCTGAAGTAGCCATATGGGCTTTGTCTGGAGTAAGGGCCGATACGATCTTGTTGATTCGTTGAGAATTGTTTGGTGAATGTAAGTCGGTGTCCTCTGTATGTAATGCACATCTTCCAGCTTTGAAAAACTCCTCAAATCTGCAAAAAGATTTAACTGAACCTTTCATTTTTGCAAAATACCAAGTTAGCCACCTTAAATCAGTGTGGTACGGTATTCTGTCTGCTGTTATAATGGATTATTTGAGACACTCCGTGTTAATTAAAATGTCTGGAAAAAATGCTAGCAGGTTTTTCTATTTTAAATGGTAGGTAGAATTGTATATTAATTGACTAATTTAAAATGTCAGGATGCTTTTTCCAAGCCAACCTTGTATTAATAGCAAGAATCCTTTTGCTGATGAAATGGTCTCCAATTATCACGGCTTGGTTTTTGTTGTACATTGAACAGAAGTCAGCAAAACGAGTATGTAAGAGAACCTGTCTAAATAAGCAACCATACTCATTAAAAACACAAAATTAATCATAGGATCAATGAAGAAGGCAATGTTACATAGGGTGTTTTTTTTTCTCCCCTTTCTAGCCATAGAACAGAATAATGTTACATGAAAGGATCGGAACTATTATGTAGTACTCAATTATAAGGAGGTGAATAGGTCCCTAACATGCCATTTTATCAAAGGAGCAGACTGGTGTTTACATGATGGCTGTTTGATTACTGACGCTGTCATTAATTCTGTGTGTCAATACTGCCCTATAGCACATAAAGCAGACAAGAAAGAGTTACCCTTCAAAACAAGGGAATGATTTTTGAGTTGTTAAGCTAAATGGCAAGCAGGAATCTAGAACTTGTATAGATACATTTGAAGGGACTCTTGGGAGATATGGAAGTGGAAGAAGAGAATGCGTTTTACCAACTGTTTAATTATGGTGTGTTTCTAAGTACACTTGAATAGAATGCTTTGTTTGCATTAGAAAAATGAATGTTGCAAGAAGGTGTATTTGACTATATGAGAGGTCACATAAGGATGTTCAAATATTTCAAATATGCATAAATACACACACTGTGTACTTGTATATATCTTCATGGATACAGAAGTATTCCCACTGCCACCTACTGGGCTGAAGCAATCTATTTTCTGCCCTATAGATGTACTGGAAACATCCAGTTTCTGGATAGTGAACTGTCTTCTGAGGCTATACCTGCCAGTTTCTGGTGCTTTCCTTGCCACCTTGTATCTCACCTTAAATAGAGCCTTAACTGTGTACTACTTAAGGTACTATTGCTCACCTTAGCACATCCTCAGCTAACCCAAGTTGTCAAAGTTCAGTTGAGGTATCTCAGTGCTGAATGGGCAAAGTTGCTGAGGTAGGCAGAGCTGAGACCATTTATACCAGGTAAGGATCAGCTAACTTCAGTATGGTACTGAAGTGATGGCCTTTGCAATCCTATCCAAAATTCTGTTATTTAGCGGATAGTCGTTCTAAACTTCTGAAGCTAGCTTTGTAGGCAGCCTAGATCTTTTCAGCTCTTTGTCTCTCTCTGTATTTTTCCACTTTGAAAAGTAGGAGTAAGCTTGTGTGGAGTTCAGAGCTTGCAGTCATGTCTTCACTACTGAAAGAATGCCATGTTCTACACAATTTTAGGACTAGATTATAGTTAGGAAAACCCTAGGCTGATACCTGCCTTCTCCTCCTACTTCGTCTTTTGATGGCCTAGGATATTTTGTGTCTTCATACACTCCAGTTTCACTGGATAGCATTTGTCTGAGAAAGGATGTACAGAGTTCATCCTTCTCATAGAGAGAGAACTTGTAACAACTATCTTTCATCCTGCCAAGGACTTGCAAAGCAGGAAGCTCCTGCCGGAACAGAGAGGTAATTGATAAATATCCGTGTTATTCTATGAAATCTGAGCTCAGCCTAGCTCGTAGTTGAAGCCCAGAGAGAAGGAAATGCATTGGGAATGAACCTCAAATGCACTACAGCATGATTCATAACAGTGCACTTTGAAATGAGTACAGTGAACTGAGAAGCAGGCTTTTGAGCATCACCAAAGAAGATACAAATGTATGTCAGTGACTCAGACTTCTGCATTACATTATCATGCAAAATGTGTAACGTGTCATGCAAAAGACCCCCACAAAAACCACAGACCAGTACTTGTGCATATGGATGTCTTATCTATTACATCTGGTGTTCAGTGTCTCTCCAGATGACTCACCAGGAGAGCAAAACTTTGTGTCAGGTTCTGTAGTACATGTATCAGGATGTAAAAGGGAAGTAGCTGAGAAAGTGCTGTGTCTTTGAAATTGACAAATGGTGAGATAGGACTTCTTGACAATATTTACAAATAGGTTGTAAGGATCCCTACATGAGGAGAAAGAGGCCCCCACATAAGGGGACTTGGGACCATGTTTTTCTCTGTCTCTTTACTTTTTCTTGAACTGTTTCTTTATCCTTTAGTAGCCATTATTATTTATTTATTACCAGTAATAAACTGTAAATGACTAGTTAATGACATGATTCTGTGACTTTGGCCTACAGTGGTAAATATTGCAACTTAAGAATATATGTTGTGGTTTTTAAAACAAAAATCTAGGATCCTCTGAGCTTAGAAGGCAAACAAAGGTGGTTTTGTTCTTTGTAGCTATGTTTTTAATTTTAGGACTTGAAAAATATGAGTAAGGACTTACCAGGGTATTCTCCAAAACATGAGTGTAATAGATCACTATTGAGGCTTGAACTTGAGTAACTGACCCTGAAGAATTGTTGCAAGATTACAGATTTCAAAGGACAATTGGTTTGTATTAAGGTGTTTGAAAGCCAAAAAGGCCTTAGATGTATAAGGGAGCTTTTCCTGTGAAAAAAGCCTTTGCTATTAGATGCAACTCCAAAGCCTGGGATCTTCAGTATGGTCATTGCAAACCTTACCTGGCTCCCAGGTTCCCACCCAGGCCTCCTTAACCAAACCACATCAGTTTCTCCAGGTCCAGTTTCTCATGTATTGAAATGCCACAGGCAGTGGGATTTGTGAGCTTATCACCGTAGTATCTGATTGCCACATCTGTGCAAATAGCCAGCGTTTATCTTGCTAGTCTCTGCTCTTTCTGAGCAAAAAAGACTCTTGGAGACTTAATTTAACTGTTGCTTGACTGTACCATATCCAGTGTATGCATGCAATTCATAGAATCATAGAATAGTTAGGGTTGGAAAGGGCCTGAAGATCATCTAGTTCCAACACCCCTGCTGTGGGCAAGAACGCCTCACACTACTCACACTAGACCTTGTCACCCAGGACTCTGTTGTGGCCTTTCTTGCTGCTCAGCAGTGGTTGTGTTAAGGTTAGCTTGCCAGCTGTGTACAAACAATTTCTGTCCCTTTTTTCAGCCAAGGTAGTAGTGCAGACCAGGCAGAGAGCTGGGGAAATGCCTTCGCTTCCCCATTGAGCAATGGAGTTGTATCGTCTGTGGCTCGGGAGGATGGTGTATGTGTGTTAAACTGGCAGTTTTAGTGGGCTGCCTTTCAAGCAAGGGGTATATTGTCATCAGAGTTCTACTCCTTTATTTAAGGTGACTCCTGAATATTTAGAGGTATTCTCCTTTTTTTTTTTTTTTAGCAGAAAATCAAAATGTTATCTTTGCCCTTACAGCTTTTGCAATAATCCACATATAAATGAGGTGATAAAAAGTAAGGATTAAATAAATCTTTGCTAATACTTTTTGATTGGCTTAATCAATAATTAATCATTTCTTAGATGAGGCTGTAGCTTGTGGAGTAGATATAATTGGATTAGCTGCTGAGAGGCCTTTGGAGCTTTGAAGAGATTAAAATGGCTGTCAATCCTGTAATTAAACTGCCACAAACAAAAGCAATAGTATTAGAATCAGTCAGCTTTTTTTTAAAGGAATCAACAAGTACTTACCCTTAATAGTGGTGTAGGCAGAGTCTGTTCTCGTAACTGATTTATTTCCTTCAACAGGGTGAATATGTATCAAATCATTGGTTTAATTGCCTGGGCACATACGGGCCAGAATGGCAGGTGAGATTTTAGGAAGAAATGGCTGTCAGGGAACTCTCAGAAGAAAAGCTAGTTTGTGTATCTAAAACAGGGAACCTGCTCCGTGTCTTGAGCCTATTAGGCACTGACTTTTCATGGTGTCTTTAATTGGCTAAGTAGGTTTGGCCTACATGAATGAAGTCTTTATCTATCCTGCTCTTCCCCTCCCACCTATTTTGGAAGGTTTTTTGTTCCTCTTTCTTCAAAACAGAGGGCTTTAGCAGAAATAACTTCCTTTTAAAGGTTCATTATGTACTAAAGCATATACTGTATATGACTGTATTATACACGTGTGAATTGATATGTGTGCATATGCTAATATATATTCTTCTTTTAAATCTCTTACAGAGATGAGCTTATAAAACCAATGGGAGTGCGGCCGGATGGTACAATGGCTCCTTTGGAAGAAGCAGTCAGCCAGTACCATACCAACAAGCAAGACAGTTCAGATTCAGACTAAAGCATCACCTGCTTCGCTCTCAATTCTCCTCTAATCCACACATTTCCTTAGAGCCACAACATCTTTTATCTAGGCATTTTATCCTCACATTAGCCAGCATTACTTTAACTCTTTTATTATTGGGATATTTAAATATAGTATAATGTCTGAATTTTTATTACGTATGTTTAAAGAACATACCAATGTATTAGTTTATGGACTTTATTAATTTAAAACTAAACATATTTCAAAGGGATAAAAAGAGAAAGCCTACAATGTAAAATAAAATACAAACACTTTGGTTTTCCAGAATCCTGTTTTCTGAACTCTGTAGGTTTTCCCATTCTTGAGATTTTATTTTTTTGTATTGTCTTGCCAGTCTTCCCCTTTATATAATTGTAATGAAAGAAGCGTGTTTGTGAATGGCATTAGGAGCAGAGGGTGTTTAAACTTGGAAGTCTGACTGACCCTGTGAAGCTGCTTTAACTGATTTTTTTAAGTGCCACTGGATTTCTTAACTGCTACACACACTTCTGTGGTTAAGCTGCTGCTTAGGATTTTACCAATGTGTCAGTCACTGACTGCTGCTAAAATTACCTTTAAATTGGGAACAAGATGATGTATGTCATTTGTTCTACCTCCTCTCCCCTGTTAAGACCACACGAATATACCCCACCCCCAATCTTCAGTTAAGTCTTCGGTTAAAAACAGCCCTATTCAAAGCAGCATTCAAGTGTGTACACTTAAATGTTGCTATGAATTGGAGTGGACTAAAGTGAAGTGCATGTGCGAGTGTTTTACTGAATCGGGGCCTACTTTTGGAGATTAACGGGAATGCCTCACTTGAAGGGAAGTCAAACTAATCAACAAAGAAATATTTCCTTTTAGGGAGAACTTAGGAAGCAATGAGATGGAGAATGGGAAGATGGGAAGGAGAAGAAAGTGTCTTCTTCTTTCGACTCTGTACTCTTTTAAAACAAAGATTAAAGTTTTAGACGTGCTGCACCACTCTTTGCCTGCTTGGTTTCTTCCTCTGTGTATTAATGAATGAAGTGTTTTTACAGCATGAATTACATGAAGAATAATCCATGTCTAGTTTGTAGTTCCTGGCTTTCTTGGTTTGAGGTTTTTTTATTAGAAGCAGACACATGCCATTCTTTCTGAACCTTTCAGAGGTTGGTGGTTCGTCTTTGCTTCCTATGACTTGACACTGGTTCCCTGAACTAAAGGAGTTGGTGTTTAAAGACCTTGTGAAGGGAGGATGTGGTGTGAAATCATGCTGTTGTTTCCCATGTGAGGAGCTTCCACAGATCTCCTTAGTCTCCTGAAAAGACTTAAGAAGAAATAATATAGAAGTCCTCTCAGAAGTCAGGTTTGTTTTCCCAAAGGACACTGTCCAGCAATAGTAATAACCTTTTTTTTTTTGGGGGGGGGGGGACGTGGACAAAAAAACCCAAACAAAGAAACCACAGGGAAACTTAGGGACATCGATTGTAAACATTTCTGTGTGCTGGGCCTCAGAAATGTAATGCTGGGTTTAGCATCATCCATTGAGGACTTGGAGCCCAGTTGAGGCAAGCATTAAGTACACTGCAGGTGCAAAGATTTTGTGAACGCTCCCTGAGGAGCAAAACTTCACTAGCTCTGTCAATGAGATATTGAGTGTTGTCTTGGTATCAGCTGAGGCCATTTCTTGGGGCTGGAAAAGCAGTTCTATATGGGATGCTATAAAGAGAGGTGTACAGAGCATGAAAAAGAGCAAAATCTCCGTTTGTTGCTTCACAAGCTGTAGAATATGCTTCTACAGTTAGCTGGCTAAAGAGATGAATAGAACAATCATGGCTCCAGGGGTTTCATTACAGATGGTATAGCATGAGGCTTTTGTGCTCTGGCTCCTGGCAATTGCAACAAGGCAACAATAGTTGCAATAAACAGTTCTTCTGTTTAGCTTATCTTGGAAATTACATGCTCATAGTAGGTTTTACAGACATGAGATGCTGCTTCAGTTAGAAAGACCAAGCATAGGAGTTTCTGCCTGAATGCCCTAGCTCGTGATTTTTGTAATTGGGTTGCCTGTAGTGCAGGTTGATCTATTAAATTAATAACTTCCACTAGTGCAGCATCCCTAAGCATCCCTTGCTCCAAAATGACAGTTTGTGGAAGGGGTGCTGCAAGATTTTTGCTTTGTCTTTGAAACATAACATAGGTCCATCCTTAGCTGGAGATGTGGGAAAATCTTGGGACAAAGTTCCTTCCAACACAACAGTGCATTTGCTTCCTTGCATGATGTTTGCTCTTCAAAGTAACCATGTGTGTGTTAAGATGGATGGGAGTCTGGAGAAAAGTAAAATGAGTATTTGGTGGTTTAACAAAAAAAGAAGTAAAGTCTTCCTTAAATTCTTTGCTGAGAAATTATGATTTGCTCCTGTGTTTATTTTCAAAGATGAACCTCCAAAAGTGGAGGCAACTGAACCCTATTTAAACCAGCAAATGGGGCAGTGAGTCCAGTCAGATTTGGGAATGCTTTCTCTGTCCTCCCCAGCAGAATACAGAGGTGCCACATCTGCATTTGAAGTTCCTGTCTGAGGGGACCATAAGAATCTGCGCAACTTGCAACATTTGGATGCCGGGCAGTCTCAAGCCTGGAGAGCGATGAAAGGTTTGCTGCCTCTGCTCTGTATGGGCTGTTCTGTATTATATGAAATACTTATATTTGATTATATAAATTTATGCGTCCATTTTTCCTCCAAAACACTCAAGTACAGTTGAGTAAGAAAACGCTGTAATCAGAAAAAGGAACTCTTCTGAGTAAAATGTCAAGAGGTTTACTGGTGGGCTCCTGAGATGTGTACCTTTCATTCCCTAAAAGCCTTTCACAGTTAGTCCCACATATGAAAACTTGTGTTCCAGGCTTTGTTTTGGCATCAACAGTCCAAAGTACCACAGTTCTCATTATAGCTCATCAATGATTTGGAAGCTTTGCTCTTTTTTTGTTTCCCATTAGAGTTAGGAAACAAAAGATGATGGGGAATTGCTGAAATTTGTCAGGATACTTTGTTCTTTTGCAAGATAATGCAGACACATTTGTTTAAATGTTCATGAGAATGTCCTGGCAGGTATTCCCAAATGCTAATTGAAACTTCATGTGCCCCAGAAGTGATTTTCAGGAAAAAGGGACGTTTACAATCTGTTAAAAATGTTGTCACGAGAAAATTACCAGAACTTTAAAGAAATCTGCCAAAGAGAAAAACATTAGCTTCGATGTTCTGAATAAACAACATTGCTGTATGTGACTGTGGCCAAGAGATTTCACCCTTTATCTAGAGTTTTTTCCAAGTACCTGGAAGTCTGCAATGGCTTAAAACAACCCCAACCAATTAAAAGTAAAAAAGAGAGAGAAAGAAACTAGGTTATAATATATTTCTCTTATAGCTCTTCAAGCAACAATTTTCTTCTACCTGAGTGAAAAACTGGTTGTCAAAGGTGGCTTTAAGGAAGCGAATATTACAATGAAGCTGTCGCATTAGTTGGTTGCCAAGCACCCTAGTCCGAAAGAGGAAAGTAAACCCCAAAGCATAGAAGATCCCAAATCTCCTGAAGGAGCATTCCACAACATTGTACTTCACCTTATTACCACAGAACAGCTAATAAAATCCTGTGCTTTATTAAGGCTGGCTGTAAAAAGACTGTTCCACTGTTCAAACAGTTGAGAGCCAGACTTTGCTGGTCTTTGATGAGCAGCAAGTTAAACAGCTGCCCAGGTCAGATTCTTTTCTGCTCAAGCATGCAAAAGTGATGATTTAGTAGCAGTGCAAAGGTGCAGCTCACTTTCAGACAACAAAATTAAAAAGTATGATTTAATCCTGCAAATTAAAATCTTTAACATCTTAAGTTGCTTGGATGGCTCTGGCTGTCATGAAAAGTGATAGGCAACATTTCCTGGTTTCTTCATGCAAAAGCTTTTGCTTATCCTGAAGCTGGTTCTCTACAAAATGCATGTTCTCACTCTGGTGATGCAATATTTAGACCAGGAATTTTGTGGGGAAGTGATGTCCTTTTAGCTTTGCCATGTGTCCCTCAGCTGGCTATGCCTGGGAATGCGGAAGCAGCTCTCGGTGCTGGCTGAAGAGCAGGCAGAAAAGCCTGGAAAAGGTATGCTGTACCTCCTTCCTGACCTCTGCTGCTAGTCAGCTGCCTGGGGGTGACCTAAGGGCCTGACTAGCCAGACTAGGAGGTGGGATCTAGGCAGCTACCCTGCCTGTCTCCCTAATGCCTGTGGGTAACAGGGGCAGGCTCAAGGCTACAGGGTAGCCAGGCAGATAGGAGAGACACATGTGGCTGTGTGGTGTGGAAAATGGTAGTAATTGCCTTCTTGCACTAAAGCTGAGTGTTTTTCAGGGCTCCTCCTCTCAGCACCACCAACACTGTCTGCAGGTGAGTCTGGTTAATCCTCTGCTTTTACCTGTTACTTGGCTCCGTGGAAGGCTGTGCCTTTGTTAGGGTATTGCCTTTGGTTGAAAGGATCAGTAATGCTTTGGGTTCCTTTTTTGGAGGTGTACCATACTTTCATGACTTGCTCTCCTTCTTGAGAGTGAACACCTTTTCCTCTGTGCAAGTGAGGATGAGGAAGAGGGGGTCCCACAAGAAGGGACCAAACTCATTTGTTTGGAAGTAGAAGCAGCTATCTCTTCTGTCTATGCAGCAGGAGCCACATTCAATTCCACCATAAGATACCTCTGAGGATCAGGCTGTCCCATCTCGGTGTTCTCTGACCAGGCTTGAGAACAGTAGATGCAATCTGACAGATGGAGGGAAAGAAAATCCCCCCAAACCTGCCTATTGCCACAACTCTTCCAACAGCATCATCTGACAGTGCGTGGCTCAGGTCAGCAACCTCTCCTGGCTGGGAGCTGCAAGGTCCAATAGGATCAAATAAGCTCCTTGAGCATCCCGGCTTTCTCTTAGAGCAGCATGAGCACAGATTACTGAACTGCTGATGTGCCTGGGAATCGATCCCTCCGACAGCATGCCAATCTCTGTGGGGTACCCAGGCAGGCTTTTAGAGGTTGGTGGGGAAGGAATTATTCAGACCACCCATCTTTGCTGGCTAAATTACCCGGGTAGTCTCTTCAAACTCCTTCTCCAGTCACGGATGAGAGAGAGGACAATTCAGAGTAAGGCTAATTTGGGTGCACTGAATGACCCTCTGCAGGAGCTTTGCTTTCCTTCCCTCGACTTACAGAGGGAGCCTGGGGAGACCAGCTGGTTACATTTAACTGCTAAATTGGTTGCCAAAAGATGGGTGGTGAGAATTCCTTCCTGTTTCCCCTTTGCCATGGACCACACTCTTCCCAGAGCAGATGCTTGCTTCCTCTCTCCTGCAAATTCAGAGGGCTCAATGGAATAGGGTACAGGCCCGCAGGAACCATGGCAAGACAAATCACAACAGTTGATCGGTACTGTACAATGTTGTGTGTAGTATTGCGTAGACTTAGCTTAAATAGATCCCTTAAAGCACCTTTGCTTCTGGGAGCCCGTTTAACAGCTTGCCTTAGTATAAGCCAAGTTTTACATGTGTTTTGAAATCTAAAAAGCAAAGTGCAACCTCGAGCAAAAACTGTAACTGGGGAGGTACAGATAAGAGGGAGAAAAGACTTAAGAGTTCTCCCCAGATGTTACAAATGGAGAGGAAGCTGAAGACATCCAAAATAAACCCTGCTGAGGTTGCCCCTTCCTCTGTGTCTGATAAACCCATTGCAAATTAAAACAAAAGCAGGCTTCGGGGCATCTGTAAGCCCTCTTTTACCTTTTAGAGCTCATAACAGATGCTGACTGTGGGCATTAGTCCTCATCTAATCAAAAAGATCAGTTCTTCCTTCTGGAAGCTTGAAATACAGGATTCTGCCGTATGTAAAAGTCAGCAAGTGTAAGAATCCAGACCTGAGTCCACCAGGATTGTAAGGCTTCAGGGTTATTTTATGTGCAAGAAGGGATCTTGCCTGGTAAATCACGGTGCTGCAGCACGTCGCACTTCCGCAGGCATTTGAAAAAACAGTAGTTTATTTTTTCCCCCCTTTTTGAGAAGCAAGTAGTGCCTGCCTGGATTCCCTCCTGTTTGCTCAGTCCCTGAATGTTCATAACACCCTGTTGGGGAGGAATAATTCCTGGCCAAGTTGTAAAACACACTTATAAGTAGATGGGAAAAGCATGAACGAAGCTGCCCGGAAAACAAAACTGCCAGGAACAAGATCTTGTTTTGCATGCTTCTCACTGTTGTATTTTTGCCCCAATTAGCATATTTGAAAGCCAAGCCTCTGACAAAAAAACAACCCCAAAAAATCCTGCTATCTGCCTGAACCGTTCTCAAGCTTTGAACTTTTCCATCCTTTCTATTGATTATGGCCAAGTGACCCATATTTAAAAAGCATTTACACTAAAATTATGGCACTTTCTTTTGTGCTGCCGCCTCTCCCAGTGAAAAGCGAAGATGTTTTAAAATCGTCACTTTTTGACAGAGGTAATGGCTGTAATATATTTAGTCTCTTCCCCCTTGTTGTGCTTAAAATGGCTATGCTAATAAAGGGCACAGCTGTCGATACTTTATGGCCTGCTGGGGGGAAGAGGGGGAACGAAGGCGAAAACCAGATTGACTGTGTGTCAACAAATGCAGCTGGGAAAGGAAAAAAGAAGCCCCTTGAAGGCCCCTGCAACTTAAAGTCCAAGATAAATGATGTCCCTATGCTTTAAAAAAAAAAAAAATGGAGGTTGGAATTCAATAAAGGGAAACTGAAAAGGAAACTGCTTAAAACTGAAAGCCTTTTCTCTGCCTCTAGACAGCTTACAAGAGAAATGAGCAAAACTGACCACAGAAAAGAGGGTGAGCGGCCAAGAAAGAAAACAAAAGCCTATCCTGGAAAATATATTGCGTCAATGCATTATCTGAAGTGCATTATCGCCAGCGGGCGGGGAGCATACAGTTTAATGGAGATCGCACAACTTCGACACGCCGCTGCCTTTTGGGGTGCGGGCTGCTTTGTGCCCGGGGAGGGGAAAGGGGAGCTGTAATTATTCATAACAAATAAATAAGATGGCCGGTGGGATGATCCCTGAGGAGCCGGGGCCTCTGCAGCTCCTGCCCGTCACAGTGCTGCCTGGTGTGCCCTGCTTCAAGGGGATTTTCCCACCTCTCTGGCCTCTGGGTGGAATAAGGTGGTGCTTCTCCCCTTCCTGGGCACAGCAGCTGTAGGAGGAAGCGCCATTTTGTGTCCTGTGAGCTGCAGTGAGCCAGGCCCAGGTGTCCACACAACATGGTATGGACAGCCCTTCATGCCCACCTGTACCACCAACAAACAAAGCCACCAGAGCCTAATGGCTCTCCACAAGCCCTGGGGTGGGTTAAGTGGTGGGAGCCATGTCCCAGCAGGCTTGGGATTGCAGAGGGAGAAGGGCTGCTGCCACCAGGGAGCCCTTCAGGTAATGGAGGCTCATCCTCTCCAGAGATGGTACACCCCAAGGATGTAAGTGGTTGTTGTGATTGGGGTGGGTTTGTTACTCCTTAACTAGTGGCCTGTCTTTTTTTGTGTATGGTAGGACCTAGTTCTATGCTTCAGATAGAAATGACCCCTCAAATGCCCAGCTGGGAGGTGGAAAACCCTCAGGCTGTCACAGTGAGGGGCTGCAGCAGGTCCTGCCCTGCCAGCCATGGGGCACCCGGGCACACCATGGGACCCTTCCTGAAGCACAGTGAGAGGAGCAACAGCGTTGTAAGAGGCATAGGGATGGGGAGTTTGAACTGCTGTAGTGAGGAAATGGCAATATGGGGTGCAAATCTGCAAGAATCAGGTGGTTATTTCATTCCTTAGGTCATGATGCAGCTTGTTTGTGTGGAGGCAAACCCATAATTGAATAATGAGTGATGGGGAGCCATTTGTTCATTGTCATTTCTTGGACAGCTATGGAAGATGAGGACAGATTCTCCCAGGCTAAGGCAAAATGGCTTTGTAAGTATGCATCAGTACCAGCTTAGCTCCTATATCTGAGAAACAGGGTCCAGACATTCCTTCTACCTGTTTTGGGCCTGGAAAGAGGCTTTCTGGGAAATGAATGCTTGGCAGCAGGAGAAGCTAGGAGAGCCGGTCAGCCTGAGAATAACCTCTGCTTCAGGAGGGTGGAGAGGTGCAATATGGGGGGGGACGTCCTGCTCTTCTGTTCCACCTTCCCACCTCTGTCATTCCACACGGCTTTTTCAATGCCTTTTTTGCCCGGTTGGCTGCTCCCATTCAAAAACATTTGGAAAAGGTAGTCAGATGAAGAAACAAGGATGATCTGTTTTCTCATTTTCCCAATTTGTGTGTGTGTGTTCTTTTTAATCTCTGCAAATTCTCTAAGAATGGGAGGAAGGAAAAATGAGTAACCAAAGACAAGGCAAAATTAGGAAAACAGCAAAAATCCTGAAATGAAATAAAACAGTCATGTCAGTTTTCTACTAAAACAGTGACCATTGAAATGGCACAGAAAATTCTCGTTTCCTTCTGTAATTGTTTGGAAGAGTTTTGAAAGGCCATAATTTTTACTATCCCTGCTAGATTTCACTTGGTAAAGCCCTTGCACCAGTAGAGGTCAATACCTCCCAGAGTTTCTATGTCTGTGGGATAAGTGGTTTGGCTTTGCTTTTCCTTAGAGAAGAGTGGAGTTTGGTGTGGCTCATGTGCAAAAGCTGAAGCTGAAAGGTAGCTGTGCCCAAGGACAGAAGAGGTAAGAGATCCTCTGCCTGCACTTTGACATATCTGATGCTGCCCTGTTTTGACTTTGGGAAGCAAACTTCCTTGCCTGTGATGCTGACTCCCTATGTGAGCCCCACTGCCTCTTTGTAGCCCCATTACAACTCTTTGTATTTGATAGATGAAAAAAAATGGAGATAAGCAAGAGAAAAATATGAACTCTGAGTATGTGATACAACAGAGACATCCACTGATGTGAGTTCATATGATTTTACAAAGGTTCTCCTGAAGCTTGGTTAAAGGTGGAAATGCATGGTCCAAGCTTAAGTAAGAAGTAATCATAGGAGAAAAAGTAATGCTAATGTTGCTGCAGTGCATACAGCATGACCGTAAGTAGCTCAGCAGTATCTGAGCTGTAATTGCTGTTAAAGAACATCGTCCAAAGGAAAATGCCTAACAGGTTCCTGGAAGATCTGTGTCCCTGGGGGACTCAGTGTCTATATCCAATTTGGAAAACAACCTGAAAGTGCTGGAAATAGTACAGAGATGGTGTGTAATAGTCAAAGCCAATGAGTTACGCAGAGGCTCCGTAATTCCTGCACAGGGAATGTGGGAAAGTACCGTTAGCCATAAGGAGTTGATCCCCTCCGTATAGTGCTGGTGAGACCATGACTGTGGCCAGCTTCAGCGCCCATAACCACGAATGTGCAGAGGCCTGAAAAGCCCAGTGAGATGATTTACAATCATGCTGCTTAGCACATCCAGGGGAAGGCGAAGAGGAGGCTGTGTGGGAGCCAGAGCAGATGGTTTTTGTAATTTCCTTTTGCAGCCCACCACAATTTTCCAGGGGAGCTGCAATCCTGGGATAGCGGCTGTTGAGCTCATAGGCTTGCTTTGTTTAATTATCATTCACAGTGTTTAATAGGGGCCCGGAGACCCTAGGAATCACCAAGAGCCAGAGGCTGACAACCACCAAATACCTCTGTAGGAGGAAGGTATGTAAAACTTTGATTTGTTTCCTCATCTGCCGGGTGCTGGCTGGAGCACTGCCTGCTTGGCCTTACTGCATCACGGCTGCCTACAGAAAGAAGCTTAACACCAGCGTGGCCGTGGCCTGTCTGACTGCTGAGTCAGGAACACAAAGGAGGAAAACTCATCTGATGCAAGCTCTGTCTAGCACAGTGCATACAGCTGTGTGGCACCCAGTTAAATATGCGTGACAGGGCTTGCTGGGCTGTACAAATATTACTACTGTAAAAACACAGCAGTTACACAAGACGCCTTGCAGCCTGCTGTTGTTCATGGCTACCCTCAGCTACGCTATTCCCTTAGCGACAATAGGGGCATATATGAGAAAAGACTTAACCACCTGTGGATATTTGCAAGTTCATTGAGGAGAAAAAAATAAATGCCTCTGCTTTGCTTTATTCCTTGTGACATGCGCATCACATTACATCTGGATGTGTCAAAATGTATTATGTCACGTGTTGCTCTGTAACCTAGTGGCACTGAAAGTGTGTGTCAGGCTGCAGAAGTAGCTTACTCAGGACAGACTTCAAGTGAGCAAAACAGAAAAATTTAATAACAGTTCTCAAGGCAGGGGACCCAGAAGAATTTGTTCCCTTGTCTGTGGAAGCATGTTAGCTGGGACATCTCTGCTCACACAAACGGGTCCTTAGCAAAACCGACAACTGTTTTTCCTCGCTTGTATCTAATCTCTACAAAGTGACGAGCTAAAGTTTATTAAGCATATGAGGGAAAAGAAAAACAATCCAACAGAAGTAATCCTCTGTTCTGTTCATTCAAAAGATTTGGGATTTTTGAGTCTTTCTACAGCAAACTGTTCATTTGGCTGCATTGCACACATGTATGAATGTGTGCTTCTGCAGGAGTTACTCTTTCCTACTTCTGCTACAGTAATGTTAAATTGAGGCAATCAAATATGCAGTGTTAAAATGATAACTTTTAATTTCACTTATTTTATTTTAATTTTAAAGCTTGTATTTGAAACACAACCTGGTGCTTGGGTTTCAACATTTTGAAGAGAAAAAGAAGGATGAATCTTAAAAATATCTAAAGGATCCCAGTTAACCATATTTCACTGAGATAACTGGGTATGGGAATAACCAAAGCTGTTGCAAAAGGCAGAATTAAATGGTGGAAATAAATAGTAATATATTGTGGCTGGCTATCCTTGTGACTGTCAAGGGTAAAAACACACCCTTCTTTTAAAAGAAAGCCCAGTATATCTTCCATGTCATGTATATACCTGAAATGGGAAGGAACTCTTAAAATAGATGATGGGAGGCTTTTTCCTCCACTCACAGATTTATTTTGCTAAGCTTCAAGCTGCAAAGACACTTCTGTGTGTTTATACTGGAAACTTAACAGGCTCCTGCACACAATTAGCTCAGCGTCAGCCCTGTGGGCTTGCCATTCTGAGCAGCGAAGGACACCCCAATGCCACAGAAAGGTCTTTTACAGCCCTGTAATGAAACTCTCATAGTAGTAATGATGTTACAATCAGCAATGATAGTCTGCTAATTCAGGAGAAGCAAGGTTTGTTTGCAGGCAGAGCCAGTATCGTCTACTAGACCAATCAAAAATAGCAAGCGAAAACGGACCTGTGTTCAAGCACACAAGCATGGGGTTAAAATGAACCAAAAGAAGGATTCACGTGCCGCCTTTTTTTTTTCTTTTTTTTTTTTTCCATTTTTATACAGTCTTTACAATTATTTCAGGTGTTCTAATAAGATGTTAAACTTCCCAATAAAATTCAAGGTAAAGCACATACTCCAGTGATTTGAAAAACAACAAAACCTGGTTAATTAACTTTCCTTTTCAACCAGGCTCTTTTCAGCTCTGCCAGCAGGCACATCACAGAAAGGCTCTACTTTTTAAAGGCGTGGATGAAACAGCAATTTTTAACTCTCTAACAAAAGCAACTCTTGCTGTTCTTGATGTGGAAATGGAAGAGAAGGTATTCCTTTCAGTCCAAAACAAATGTTCCCTTTCACTTGTAGCCAAACATCAAGGGGTTTCCCCTGAAAAATGATTTTTTCTCTATCTCCATGCAAGTGAAAATAGCATTTATAGCATGTCTCTGAATGTGTTGTGTTGGACTGTTTGTCTCCAACTTGGTGCAGACCAGAATATATAGGTTCTCACTGAATTTTAACCAGTATTGATTTAGTTTTCATAATGTGAAGATATAGAAACAAAGCTGCACAAACTCATAAATTTCTTTTATTCTATTTCTCTGATAATCTTTAAAGAAAATACAGAAGAATATGTGGTTCTGCTTCTCTTTTTCTGCCTTTAGCACCAAGAAGTTGCAATACAATAGTGATAGTTTTATGTGTGCTTGTGATAAACAGCTAGCGATAAGTTGTGGTCAAGGAAGTGGTTTTCTGTTCCGTGTAGCAGCAGGTACAAGTGGTGCTGCTTGAATCAGGCATAGAATTTCTATAATACTAAAAATGAGAAGTCAAAGTAAGTTCAGAAGCAAGTAACAATAGTTAACCTTTTACACTGTGAGGCATTTACATGGCTCTAGCCGAGTGAAGCAAGGACAGAAACGTTATTTTCTTGTAGCAGTTGCCACCAAAAGCTGTTTCATTTCCAGAACTTAACCATCTCTGGGTTGCTCATGCCTTCCCCATCCTCAGCATTACCAAGTCTCCAGTTTCCAAGTACAGAACGTCACCAGGAAAAATTCACACATGTATTTCCTGTTATTTAGCCCCAGCTCATCAATATATACATATTATCTTTCAACAGGGTTTAGCCCCGATATTTTACCACTTCAAGACTGTCCCAGTTTGGCTATGTTGTGCTTATTTGCACCTCTAACAGGTCACAATAAAGCTGTAATTTGCACCTTTTGAGGGAGGAAATTCAGAGGCAAAAAGAGAAAGGTGTTACTGTTCAAAAGCTGTCAAAACAGAAACTTAATCAGGGAAATCCATATAAAAGGGAATGTGGGACAGTATGTGATGACAGCCTCTTGTTACAGAGCCTGTGCACAGCATGGGGCTTTCTGGATCACACTTCTGACGCAGCTGAGACACACACTCTGATTTCCAGGTGTCTGAGCTAGGTAAAGCAATCTCTTCATCATTCCACTTCCTCTGTAATGTCATCAAATCCATCATTCCTTTTGTTATCTCCTTTTGTGTTTGCTTTGCCCCGCAGTAATTTGCTAACTGCAAAGCCGGCAAGTGCTTTAAAAACATACAAGCCTGCTGCAAGTTAAGTCATACTTTTCAGATGTGCTGGTAGTGAATCATGCTGACAGATTGGCTCTGTTTACCACAAACAAACTGTCAGAAATGTTCAGCACCAGAACCAAAGCATGGAAAGGGCTTTCAAATACACATGCAGATCAGATCATAGCCCAGTGCATCATATTTTGCATATTTCATAAAGGTATCACATGTACGTTTGCATGTAACTATCTGAACATGTTGCTTACAAAGATATTTGGTATCTCTACAAAAGAAAGCAATTAAGACTCATGTAACTAATGAGGCAGGAATGGATTTTCTGTCACTTATTCTGCCCAGCAAGGCTGGGAGCTGCCGAGCTGCAAAAACGGTCGCAGTTCCTCCAGTGCTCTGTCCCTGTGCTTCATACGAGGCTTCCAATGTTTTTGTGCTGCTCTGTATGTGCTGCTACTCTGGATGGACCATGGGGCCACGTGGCAGCTAGGAGTACAGACAGCACAGCCTGCTCAAGTGGCCACAGCACTCATCTGCCACAGACACAGAGCAGCATTAAAATGTGTTTGCTTTACATTGCCTGGGAATTTCCCCCTCCATAGGAGGCTGTATATAACAGTCTTTTCTTTCTCTGCTTCAGCTTCACAGATTTGGTTCTAAGGTAAGTAAGTTTTCTTAGAAATTTTAGAAACATTTTTAAAATTAGTTCCTTGAAGAGACACATTCCCTTGACATGCTCATCTTTCCAAAGTCATAAACACATGCACATATAGCTATGTCTTCTGATAACAGCCCTTACCTACCTGCCACAGAGACCCCTCTGTATGTGGCTGTAGGCTGGGAACCCAAGGTGACATTCTCTAAAAAACCCTTAGATTGGGGGATTTCGTTTACAGTGATCTTAAAAGAAATTCCTTCTTTGTTTTAACAAGCCTTTAAAATAATCTACTTCCCTGCACGAGATTCAGAAGTAAGAATAAAATGATACAAACCCTGGCTGAAATTTAGAATTGCGAAGTTCAATATCGTAAGTTCTGGGAAACTAAATATTTTGTATTAAACAAATTGCCCACAGCCTTGCTCAATTTTTAAATTGAAACCAAGTGAGACAATCTGAGGCTAGAACAGAGGGAGTGGCAGAGGGTTGTTTTGTTTTTCACTTCTCCTTGGGTTGGTTGTTTTGTGTGCTTTCTACCTGTGAAAGCATCACAAAACTTCCCCCCATGGCTGTGAGGCATCATTTCTAATTTCCCTGAGCGAAGCCAACCCACGATATTCCAGATCTGTGCTTACCCAAAGGGGCTGGTAAGCAAGGTTTCGCATGAGAAATAGGTACAAATCAGGAGCTCAGAAGCAGAAGTGTCCTGGTGAGAGAGGCAGCTTATTCATGTGTACAGGAATTCAGTAAGAATTGACCTGGGAACCCAACAACATTATTGTGATAGGTGAGTTAGGTGAGAAAGGTTTTGCTAGGGCTGTACTCTGCTACACGAACTGGCTTTGAGCTGCAGCTCCTGTCCCATCAGCAAGTCTGCATGCTCCCCAGGAAACAGCAGCTTGTTTGCATCCAGCACCAACAAACGTGGCAGTGAGGCACTCGGAAGGGTGCTGTGGCTAGACAGCGGATGGATGTGATGCTCACATCTATTTTGTGTTTATGACCCAGGACAGGCTTGCAAACTGGCATCTGGCCACACTACACAATAATGAAGTAAAAATTAAATCCCTCAATCTATTTTACTGCTACTGATGTGTTTATATAGGGGGAAAAAAAAGGAGATACAGTAAATCCTTGACTGTGTACAAAACCTGGTAATGGTTCTTTCCTGCAAGGTGAACAGAGCTCCTAACTTATACTGTGTAATTTTACAACCATTGTCATGTTTATGAAAGGGACTGAGAAGACCCCTGTGCTCTTACTACTTTTTTGCACTTGACTTTCTTTGTGTTAGTTTTGTTTCAGTATTACTTTTTTAATCTCCAGCCATCACCACCTTAAGCCAATACTTGCAGAGTGAAAGAGGAAATGGCAAGTTGTTCTGGCCAAAACACCTGCGGTACTCTGGCTGCTGGCAGCTTCGTTTCCTTACTTTTATGATTGCCTGTTACTTAGGGGGAGGCTAGCCTTTGTAGAGGACAAGAAGGGGAGGATCTAGAGAGATTCTTGTGGGGTTTTCAGATCGTTTTGCAACTGTTGTTTTAAAAGGATCCAAGACCTGCAGAAATCCATCAGAAAGACAGAAATGCACATGAACACAAAAGCTGCCTGAAAGATTTCTTTACATAAACATTTCTTTCTCTTTGTTTTCAAAGCATTTACCAACAGCATTTTATTCTTGTAAATATGGCAGATAGATAGAAATTTTTCTATTTTTATACAGCTTTTCACCTTCATAAATCTGGAGATGACGTGCCACTTTCCAACTCCAAATGAAAATGCAACGTTCTGTTCCCTCTTGAACAGCATTATCTCTATCTATAGCACAGGCTACAGGAATGGGGGAAAGTGAGCTAATTAAGATGTTCTTGCTGTATAATACTAAAGCAAACTGCAGATACATTAAAAATATTCCATTCACAGTATTTTGCATGTTATATAAAGTCCTGGGAATGAATCGTCCTCAGATGAGTGGCATTTTTAAATGACAAGCTAAAATGAAAAAAGTTTCCAATGGCATTCATTTAGTGAAACAGACCCTGCTCAGGCTTCAGCTTTGGGCTCAGCATTTAAGTGACTGAATCTGTCAATCACCAAAGGGCCGTGGGCCCTTTCTTGTCTCCTTGGGTTTGTCAGCTGCAGCTTCTCAAGTCTGCAGCGTGCTGATGCTCCACCTACACAAACAGATGTACAAAACCATTTCATGTAGTAAGATAATTTGAACTGTGTTTTTGAAATAAACATGGCTTTTTCATACTGGATGAAGACAAAATTGTCAAGGAATATTTTTAATGTCATTACAAGTGTATTTAGTTAATTGTTCCTTCCCAGTTTTCTTTTTTCTTACTGAAACCATTTTTGTTTAGTTCCTGATGAAACTACAAAAATTCAGCCTTTGGGACATCAGAATGGGCCATCTTTTACATCACCAGGGAAGGCACCAGCAAAAGAAAAGGCTTCACAACCGAAGGGTGTAGTGTGAGATACATATGTCAACATCTGCCTTCCCAGCTCTCTCTTTGTAATATCTAATATCTAGCAGTTTCAGTGTAATCTTTCAAATTTTGATGATGCTGTAGGGTGTCAAAAGCTGTTTGTAAAAATGAAAGATATTCTGAGTCATCAGTCTCTTTTTCCAATAATAGACCTGGTATAAGCTCTGGGTCTGTCTGACCCCCGGTTTATCAGGTTTTCTGTCATATGAGACACAGGAGATGAAAAGATCCTGATTTGTTTACATATGTTACCTAGTTCACTGGAATTGCTTGTGTTTCAGACACAAACAAACTTTCCTGCAAGTAGCTGAAGGTGGCACATGGCAAATTTCTGTTCATTTACTCATCCTAGAACTGTCATTTTTCATGTGTTCTGTAAACCCCTCTCTCCCTCCCTCATATCCCCACCACCACCTTTATAAAGTAGCATTCTGCTTTCCTGTGTTGCTATGACAACATTTACACTTGCCTTTTGAAAGCAAAATATATGGCTTCCTTCCATATTTTAGTCAGTGTGTTCTTGTGTTGGAGGGACACACAAGGGAATGAAGGCAATTGCAGATAAAGATTTAAGCAGCAGGTTGCAACTTTATTTCTCAATGTAAAGGGCATTTAAGTGGGTCTAGCAAAGATTTACCTATGACATAATTCCTCAGTGTACCCCTAAGACACATTCATTTGGTTTAGTCTTCTGAATCTTCCTCCCCAGTGAAAATCAAACCAGAAACAGTGAAAACTTCAGACCTGCTTCTCTCTGCTGCCTCCTCCCATGCAGGCAGAAAGACCACCAGCAAAATTCACAGTGGCCTTTACTTCAAGGAATTGACAACTAATTCCAGAGAGGCAGAGCAGCAAAAGGAACTGAAGGTTAAAAAAGAGTGCAAGGTACTTTTTAAATTAATCAGGAGGCAGAAACCAAGTGAAAAAGCCCTTTCCTTTGCCTTCCTGCTGCTCAGAGAAAGGCCTTTGTGAATGTAGTGTATTGCCCTGCAAAATATAGGAACTAATGCTTGCACCTGATAAGAGCGACAGTTGGTTATATGGGCAGAGAGGGGTGCTGTGCTCCAGTTCCCAACAGAATCCTCAGTGCCACTATCTTGCCAATGACTTTCCACATTATGAACAGACCAACTGAACTCTGCCTCTCCACAGGTCTAGAAGCTGGCTGGCAGCTAATCTACAGCAGAGGTAAACAAAAATTCTCCTCCAAACCCAAAACCTCTGCAAGAGGTTTTCAAACAGTTGAGTCTTTATTAGAAATACCAGAAGCTACAGAACATCTCCCTTAACCAAGTGCCAGGCTCTCCCATTTAAGCCGCAGGACCTGAGTCAGATAAGTTTTACAGGCTGCAGCACTCCCTATTTGGAACATAAAAACAGATGGAGACATCACATTCCCTCAAAGCAACGGAGATCGGTTTGCTTAGCTGATGCTTATTTCAGGTCTCTCTAGAATCCTACAGGAGAAGATACGCAGCAGATATATCTCTGTACTTTTGGCACTGTTAGCGATCTGAACGGCCTCTCCTTGCTCAGGCTGTAGGAGCATTGCCCTTTTTTTAAGAGAGCATACCTCTGCTACATGCTGCTGAAGGAAAGATTGTGTTTGCTGAGCGTAAGAAAATGCTGAACTCTGGACACTGCCAACAAGATGCTAAACCATATCTACAGACTATGGAACAAATATATTTGCAAACAAAATATGTTACATTAAATAATATGTTGTTAATATGTTCCTCAGTGTGTAACAGTGTCAGCTTGAGCAGGTTTAGAAAACTCACTGCAGTCAGAACTGCTATGAGAAGCATGAAACTCCGATACTAATCTAGCTTGTATGAGCATGCCATGAACTCAGGGGCAACCACGAGGCCTCCCTTGCTCCAGCACTGAACCCTGAACTGTCCAGTAATTCCCTGTCACACCCTCTTTCAGAGTTATCCCTCAACAAAATTCAACCCATGCAGACTTTAGAAGGCAGATAAATACGCTGAAAATTATCAGAGTAGAACAAACATGATTTAGCATGCTCAGAGGCCAAATCAAGTTTGCACAACACTGGCGACAGTTCCACTTTTGACAGGCTGGATATCAGCAATGTCTCTTCATCGCTCATCTCCAGCTGTGGAGAAGCAACTTAGCAAATTAAGAAACAGAAGACAGCTACAGCTGTCTTGGAGAGAAACTGATGATCTCCATGCCCAAACCCTGTAGTCTAAATCACAGCTCCACTTCCCAGTACCAATTTGATCGTCCTGTTCTATTCTACCAATAACAGCTACTGCTCTCTAGATCTGCTTTGTAGTATCCAAATTGTAAGCACTGTCAGCTTCTTAATGTTTGCTGGGGGGGTGGGGTGTGTGTGTATCTAAAGATACACATTAGAACTGAATCAATAACTAGTCCTCCACCATGAAGCACAAGGATCTGAAGAACTTGGCTTCACTACAGATTTACAGGGCTTTAATCAATTTTCCTGATCATGCTTCTGAAAACCTGGGAGTTACAAAGACATTACTGGAAGAGGCGAGTTTTGGCACATATTACTGGCATATACTGCATAAATAATGGGAAGAGTTGTTCCTATGTAACATGAGAACTCAAGGGAAAAGGCAGGTGGAGTAGGAGCCTCTCAGTTTCCAGACCTGTAGTCTTCTAGAAGGCTGTTTCCCCAGGCTGCCATTGTTGTCCTGCCTTGGGGAGCAGAGGGCAGCTCTGGGCAGGATGTGTTAGGTGCAGTCCCACGTGCACAACAGCAGGAACACCACCCTGGTGCCCACACAGCAGTGGAGACGAGGCACAGATTAATTCCACTGCACCTCAGTTTCTCTCCTTCTTTTCCAAGACTCTTTTATGTCTCTGCACAGATTGACTGTGGCACATTCATATCCAGCAGCGTTCCTCTACAGCAGGGGATTCTTTGTTGTGGATTTATGGCTGGCTTATGTCCCTCTTTAAGATACCTCATAGGACAAAGCAGCTGTTAACACATGGTCCTCACAGCACTCTTGCACTGGAAGCAGGCGTGAGCAGTGGGCAGTAGTCTCATCCAGCCTCTGTTATGTTTTGTCACAACAAATCCCTCTAATGTGGTAAGAGAATTTAGGCAACACCCTTTACCCTGAGGTAGGCAGTTTTAAAGCTTGTATTTCAGCTGAGCAGTGTAAGAAAAATAGGAAATGAAATACTCATATCTTCTGAAAGCATATTTTCAAAATTTGAGCCGTATGCACAGTTTTGGCTTGTGTTACATCATTTCCATTTAAAACTCTGGTTTAAACATACACTAAATAAGTATACAACAGCCAAAATGCTTTATTTTTCTATTTATTTTTTTTTTTCTGACTGCTTGGTGATATTACCACGTGTATGCAAATAAGGGGATATTTATTTGCCCATGGTGCTGTTTCTCAGCTCATTTTTCTGTCCCAAGAGAGCAGTCTCAGAATTTTAAGTTTCCTAAATCAAATATTAATAAGGAAATACTTCAAGCTAGGGACAGTGAGGGTGACTAGTTCATGCTAACTTCCAAAATCAGAAGTGCTAGTTGCTGTGCTGCCCTGTGGCCACATACCACCCTGGGTATATTCCTAAAAGCTTGAATGACCTGTGCCTGTAGCTTCTATCAAGCACATATAATAAAACATTGCTTTTGTTCTGATCGGTGCAAAATATCAGTCTGGAGACACACACATGGCTGCGGAGGTTCACCAGAGTCAGTGAACGCCTAATCCATTGAGTGTGGTTTGTTTGCTGTTCTGTTTTGTTACTAATTTGGTTGCTTTGTTTTGGTTTTAAGACCCCAACAATGAAACTTCATTCATCAGCCACAGAAAACAGATCATAGCCTGACATCTTCTGTGACAAGAGCTGTCTCAATTTTCAGTCTTAATTTTCTTTCCTTGAATTTCTACTTCATTGGAGTAGTGTATGACATGTTAACTAATTTCTCTCCATCATTAGGCTGTAGTCCTGCTCTTATTTATGCACATGATTAACTTTGTTATCACAAGGAATCTGAAATGAAGGTGGTAAAGCAAAAAATGTGTATACCTGCATAGTGTGCTGGAGATCTGAATCTCCTCAAGTGCATGTTGACTCAGACAGCTATCATGTCCTTAAATCTTGCTTTGTCAACCAATATATTTTGCCTAGGTTAGTCTTCTTTCCAAAAGCAATCCATCCAGATCATTAATCGCGTAGTCATTTTTCCCTGGTAAATATCTAGTCTCTTAATTTAATTAAGGACCTCAATATGAGCATGATATTCTAGGTCTGATTTCTTCACATCTGTCCATTATCATGTAAGACTCATTCACACAGTTTGCCACAACCATTAATGTACATCCATGTTCAGAAAGATAAAGCTCCCCACTGGAAATGCTCCTGAGGGTGAATAGCATATGTTCCATTTTATGACACTGGAATGGATGTTCATTGCTCAAAATTTTACATTTTTTTTTTATAATGCACAAAATATATTAAATGAGACAGAAAGAGTATAAGAAGACTTGGTAGAGCATTATTTATCAAGAGGAATCAGGCAAGTCTAAAGGAGCAGTGTTATTTACAATGATCTAAACTGGAATTCATAATTTAATGTAATTCAAAGCCTTTATCTCAAGAAAGAACACTAGAATTTTGTGGTGTTTTCCTTATGTCAAAAAAAGTGTAAGGAATAAATCAATAAATTGGAAGTGCAAGAATGTTAAGTAACAGCAGGGTAATCACTTCCACTTTGAGCACATGCAGACTTGAATACATAAATAAAAACTTATTTAACCCTCATTTACACACACTCCTAATGTCTTTAATGTCTTTCTCAAATACAGATGATGACACTAATGTCCAACAAAATCCAGTCTCTCTACAAAGTGCAGTGCAGAGCTGACAGCAATCCCTAGGATTCAGCTATTTGCATCGGACCAGAGCAAAAAACAAGTTGCATGAGCTCTCTCTGCTACTGAAGCCCCTGCAAGAAGTAGCAGGTAGGAAGTCTTAGAGGAAATACGCAGTGCTGTCTTTTTTAATCATGATTTTTCCATACATTATAAGACATTTAAGTGCTGTGCTTGCTCTTTAAGATGGCCTCATCTTGATAATCAATGTAGCCAGTCTAGTGAAGTGCCACTTTCCTGCTGTGAGAAAGCACAATTTTTCTTACTGCCACAGCCCCCTGCTGACATGTTTTACAACATTCAAGCAGGAAACTGTTAAACCTTACTTCTCTTTTTTTTTCCCTCTGTGCATACAGAAAACTTCTTTCCTGCTGGTTTCTCACTTGAATTAAGAGCCGTTAAGATGTGCCCTGGCTTTTACCCTGAGCACTGCCCTAATTTTAACCTTGTGCAACGGTTATCTTAATTTTACTCAGATTCTTTTAAAACTGACTCATTCAGAAAGACAAACTGTGAAAGTGTCTGGTAAAAGAATAGATTTCCAATAAACACGGTAAAAAGGTCACCTACATCAAGTTTTCTTCAGAGGCGGGTGGGAGGCAGCTTCAGTGCACTCACTTGTAAAGCACATTTAGTGAGTTCAGGGCATTCCTCTTGCTGTAGAGGATGCAAAAAGCAAAGAGGCTAGACTTGGAAATCTGTGTCTGCAACGCCAGGCACGCATTTTCATGCCATGAACAACTTCTCACCAGCAGTACTTTTAAAGAAGGAAGGGAAAAAGTACAGGGTCTGATAGCTCCAGCAAACTGAATAAGCACCATTAATAGATGTCAAAGTTTACGTCTGGGAAGCTGTTATAGGTGCAAGTTTTATGAGTTTTAAACTTTACTTTGACATAATGACTGAAGTTAAAGCCGGAGGCTTTTATGCCATTACGAGAGGCTCTGCCAGTGAGCACTGTAACCTAATTAGTTTTGATGCAGCAAATCAGCAAAGCCACTACTGGTTATGACCTCTGCCAAGAGCATGAGAGAGCCAGACAAATGAAGCCTAAGATGTTATTAGTTGTTGCCTTGCAAAGTTCCAAATAAAATATGACAGGATGTTGCTGCTTGACTTCGGCATCCGTTCTCCAGATGGCACTCAGCACTGGCTTGTAGCAAGGCTTGCAGGGAGGCTGCCACATTGTCTCTGTCAAAACGAAAGTTTTCCAATTACAAAGAGATAATTCGAAGAGATGCAAACTTAATCTCCTGAACGAAAGGTTGCAAGCTGTGTAATAGCAGTGAGGGGGAGAGATTTTGCATAGTTCACTTGCTTTAAATACTACTATTCAGGAAACCTTTATTATCTTGCCCAGAAAAACAAAGCCATCGGATGCACTTGACTCTGTGTGTTAGGGCAGCTGTGGCTGGACACAGCCGCCTCACAGCCACTCCTGTGGAATTAGTGCGTCTGATCCTCCTGCTGGGCTTCTGGTGTACATCAGGAACAGATGCCCCAGAGATGAAATGGTGTAAAATGAACCAAATAAGAAAATTAAGAACTTTTGATCTAACAGAGTTGTTTGCTTACCTTTATTGAGTGGTAGACCAGGTGACTTCTGCCAGTTTGGTTGAGGGAAATAATGTCCTTTTTATCTTAAATTTTTATGAAATCGTTAGTGGAAAAAAGAAATGGAATGTCATGCAATTCATGAGCCTACAGGTGTTGACACTGATGTTATGAAGTATTATCTTCATATTTCTAGTGCTGTACTGGGCACACTGAAGTTACTTGGTAGCCACAGTGACAGAATGACAGGGTAATGGCCTGACAACCAGCAGAAACAGCATCTCACCTAAAGATCATTTTGAGCTGCTGGGAAGCATCAGGAGTTGTAGGAAGGATAGAAAAATAAACTATCCTCCACTTGACTCACGTACACAAAGAACTGTTGTATTCATGTACCACATCCAATTTTAAAAGTTCTTGGTAGTACAGCTTTTATGTATTACTCAGTATCACTGAGTGAATCATGACTGCGCTTTTCAGGGTATAAGTGTCTTCTTCCATCTGACACTCTTCTGATGTCTGAAAGCAACATGTTTCAGGAACGTTATCTGAAATACTTCAACACAAGAAATTCCCTTTAAGCATAAATAAAAACTTTCCCCCTGCGAAAGTGGTCCAACACTAGCACAGGTTGCCATCCCTGGATATACTCAAAGCTGGACTAGGCAGGCAGGCAGTGAGCATCCAGCTCCAGCTGACCCAGCTCCAGAGGTCCCTTCCAGCCCCAACTGTTTGGTGTGTCCATAAGTCTATTCAAATTATCATCTACTATAAAAATTATCATCCATCCATAAAACAATTTTAAAAGAAAGACAAAATTAATTTAAAAAGAAAGTCATGTTCTCTGATTACAGGGATGCACTTTTAACAACTAGGGATATATGTAAATACAGGCAAGCAATATCCAAACATGAAGCAGCAGAATTATTATCAATTCCCTGATTTCCAGCTAAACCCGAACTACCCGGTCAGTGCGCCCAGCGCAGCAAGGGAGTGATTTCTGACGGTGCACAAGCAAGCGCCACAACGTCCACGGATGGCTGTGGCCGCCTGCATCTTCCCCGTGTGTCCAGCGACACGCTGAGTCCCACCCCCGACTGCCCGGCCCCGGTCCCGGTCCCTCCTACCTCCGCCGAGAGCCCGGCGCCGCGGCAGCCCCACCTAGCGGGCGCCTGTCGTCAGTAACCTGAATGGGGAAAAATACCCCCGAAGCCGTCTTCGCGCTTCGAAGCGCCGGGCCTGTGCTCCCCCGCATCTCACCGGGACCCCGGGACCCTGTTTGTACTGCAAACCTCTACTCAGCCCTTCCATATCGCCGCCCACCTGGATACTCTGAGAGTAGCCGGCTGCCTGGTGCCCATGACAGCGTCACCAGGACGGCCTTCCTGGCTTTTCCCTCTTTCTGGCTTTGAAAAGGGCTGGTGATACTGGAGCTGCGCGAAGTGAGGGTAGGAAGGGAGACCTACACATGGCTAAGTGGAGTTATAGTTTTCCTTTTGGGGAAACTAAGGAGGTAAAACTAAGGATGACAAGGGAAAAGGGCTTGGAGGGCTACAGAGAAATCTGGCTTGTGTCACCCCTAAGCAAAATCTCCAGATAGGTCTTAAGAGGGGCATTTTGTGCGTTTTTTTCAGCTTAGACTGCAAATTCAGAGATGGCAATTTGTGACTACAGTCTGTTCTTCAAACCACACTGCTCTTGCTTCATGTACTTTAGGATGTTTCTTTTCCAAAGTCCATATCCCACCCACTCTCCCTCCCCCACCCCCCCGGGCAGGATGGGGAGGAGAACTGAAAGAATGTAAACGCCACGGGTTGAGATAAGAACAGTTCAATAACTAAAGTACAATATAATACTACTACTAATGGTTATAATGATAATAGAAATAACAAGGGGAAAATATAAAACTAAAAGGGGAAAGGGAAGAGGGAAAAATCCCAGTAAACACAAGTGATGCACAACACAATTGCTCACCACCCACTGACTGATACCCAGCCCCCATTCATATCCATATTGGCTAAGACAGTACATAGACTCTTTTGACATTACACTAATGACTGCCCCAAATGCCAACGTGCCTCAGTCCTAATTATTCAGTAGGTAAGAAATATCTTTGCTTACTAGAATGGAGAGGAATGGTGATATATATGCCTACACACAGAACCAGGAACAGCTTTATTTTCAAATATGTTGCTGTCAATAGTTTGCCTTTACATGCTGCATCGTTTTTCCTCTAGGTTAGAACAGAGCTTTGACACAGGTACAAATAGCCATGACAGCCACAATGCTACCATCATGGAAAGAGAGGAGTTAAAGAAGTAGGTCACTGAATGGCATAAGGCTTTATCTGCAAAGGGCTGTGCACATTTACTTCCCATGGAATCTAGTGGGAATAGGATACTTTGAGAATCACCATCAATGGCATAGCTAGAGATACTGAAAACTTGAATCTGAAGGGAGATGTGACAATATTCCACTGCTTCAGAGTCACACTAGCTGTTCAGACAGCCAAAGACAGCAAAGATGAGGGAGAAGATTGTCTTTTAGTTATAGGATTTGTCTTCTCCAGGGCCCAGAATGATGCTGTCCCAGATTTTACTCATACATACAGTTAAAAAAATAAATGCACCTCTCCCCAAAAGCTGTCTCCAAAAGTTGAATGAGCTTATATTGAAAATGGGAGCTGCACCATGAAAAGAGGATCCAACAAAAGAACACAAAGTAGGTAAGAGACAACTCTTAACTCTCTGAATGCTCATTAGTCCTTGTGGGCAGCAGCATGTTGGTATATGCTGAGCTGAAGGATGAGGGGTGCTTGTGGATCTCCCCAGGGAGCTTTGTGCACAGGGAGAGCTCAGGAAGTGGCCTGGAGCTGTTTGCTGGGGTTGAGCTCTACCATGTTAGGAAAGGCAGAGCAGAGACTGTGACTGAGAGGTCACTGCAGCGGAGCCATCAACTGATGAGTGAAGATGTGGGTTGGACATGAAAAGCCTATAAAGAGAAGAAAACTCTTTTGCATGTTTGACTTGGTAGAGATGGGGAGGGTCTTTTTCCCTCAGTGAAGTTTAAACCTCCCTCAAATGAACAGCAGAGCAGGGCCTGCCACTGCTTAGTCATGGAAATGTTCTCTCCCTTTTGGCTGAAAGGAACCATGAAAAACATCTTACTTCAAAACGTAGCTGAAAATTGAACATTAACAGAGTAAGAGAAGGGCATTTTTTTTTTCCCAATAAAATAGCAGGATGTGAAAATCTTCAGTGCAACTGAAGCAGGACTGAGGGGAGGACTCTCTAAATGGGATTGAAGAAGTAGATAAATGTGAAATGTAAAGAGAGGAAATCAGAAATTCATGCACAGAAAAATGAAAATATCTAAGGCAGAACCGCTTGAGAGAAGTGACTCTAGTTTCACATAGGTGTGGATGAGAACAAAACACTGTTGGAGGGAAACACCCTACAAGGTGACATACACATTTACTGATAAAAATAGTAGGGCAGTGGGGTTTATGGGTCTCATTTTGCATTGTTTACAAGATCTGCAAAACCTTTTGCCTCTAATGATCCCTGCACAATGAACCGATCCCTGTCTTATTTCTCTGAAGAAAACTTAACTTTTGTCTCCTCATTGAGGAAATTCAGGTTTGATATAATCATAAGATTTGCAAGAGAACACGATGCTCACGAGTATTACCTTTCATGGAAGTTATTGAAAATCCCTCTGTGTTTTTGGTCAGGTGAAGCCGCTTTTCTCCAGCTGCTCATTCAGATGCTGGTTGTGATGTTCTAGAAAGCAAACACGCAAATGATAACATCAAAACGAAGCGCTCTGATCTTATCTCAGCATAACGCCCCAATAAATTCCCTCTGGTGTTCCCAAAGTGCATGTTTTTTTCCATTACTTGACTTTCAAAATTTCAATTCCTTATTCTGTTTTGGGATGAAAGGGAATTCTGAAATGTTAAGCCTGTTGTTTGTTCACATCGGAGCAGCAGAGGCAGAGAGTGATGAAGGCTTAAAATTCTTTTCTGTTGGACATTGTATCTGGACAGTTTTTAAATAAGAAGATTCCACGTCCTGGTAGAAAGCATTCTTTCACAGCTGTTGATGTGTTAATCCAGCATGGGGAAGAGAAAACTAAAAAGACATTTGAGCCATAGGGTTTGTATTTATATATAAAATTAATAAACGGTTAAAGCCAACGACATGTTTACATCTGGATCCTGTATGATAGCAGTTAATACATTAAAGATGGCATGTGGCATAAAACAGGATTAGATAAGGTTTTTTGCTTAGCCATGCTTCTCTTATGCAAAAGAGTATTTATAACAATGTTCTCTACAAATCACATTGTAATGCTGAATACTATTTGGAAATGCACAGTGCATCAGCAATATTTTCCTGTGATCTGTGTTAATGAGCAATGAGTTGGCTCTGGGCTAGAAGACATGCTCAGGAGGATTTTCAGAGGTTTGTTTAAAAAACCCAAACTGAGCAGACCATTTCGCAAGCTGGCTGGAGCAGGACTTCATCTAAAATCACTGTTTTGTTTTGGGGCTAAATTATACAGAACTGAGAAAACAAAAATAATACTGTGAACTTTGAGAAAGACTGCACCCAAAATCTTCAGCAAGGGGAGGGAGATAGGGAGGAAATCTCTCCACAGTACCTTGGAGCGGGAGAGGGCTGTTTTAACCAGATTCCTCTGGGGTAAAAAGCCTGTCACAGCCAAGCTTCATCCCGAGGCCATCTGCATCCTCTGGGCTGAAGCTGCAGCACCTCCGGCGGCTGCTGCTGCCCGGTCCCAACACTGAGGCTGCTCTCGCCAGGGGAGCAGCTCTTTGTCTTGCTGGGAGCAGTGGTGTGTGCAGTAGCAGATACCAGCTCTCGCTGCATTCCCAGCAGCGGGAGCTGCCTCTAGCCAAGGATGAAAAGCTGGTTTCATGGGAGGAAATAATACTTAGAGAAGAGACAGATAACATTCCCTGCAGCTGCCACGTTAACCCTTTGCTCCCATCGCTGCTGTGGGGTGTGAAGTGAAGGGATTCATGTGCTTTCTCCATCAGCACCCACCATCTCCATGCTGAGCTGTCAGGCTGCTGGTGCTGGATGTGCCCGTGTGGGACAGGGCTTGGGGTTTAACTGGAGAGAGGGAACTCTGCAGCTCTTCTTCCCCTGCATCAAACGGAGTGAGCTGCTTCTCACTTTGCTCTTGCCAAAAGGGGACACAGCTATTCCTCCAGTTAAAACTGGGAGCTGATGAGTAAGGAAGGGTATTCCTTATGGCACCCACCACCAGGCTGGGGCATCCTGCCTGGTCTCACCATGAAAGTGTTCTGAGGTGCCTGCAGCCAGGTTGATGCTTGTTCTCAGTGCCTGGGCAAGGGCTGCAAGGCTCTGCCTTGTGACTCAGAGGCCTGGGGAAGGATCTCCCAGTCCAGCAGATCTGCCTGCACCCGTGTCCCAGATGGGCTGGGGACCACGCTCAGTCTGGGCTGCGCTACTAAGGCTCCATCCCATTAAACATTGATGGCAATGTTTGGAAAGGCATCACAGCAGACTCTAGAGGAAACATGAATCCATCTTTCCCCCACCACTTCTTTCCCAGCCATCATCTTCTGTGGCTTCATCCTGGGAGAAAGGGATAATGCCTTGTGGAGGGGCTGAGCACTGACAACTGGCTGGTGTTCCCATTTTCTTCCTTCAGAGGGACCTGGCACCCCTCAAACCTGCTCTCTCCTGCTTGCCCGCCTTCCCCTCACTCACTTCAGGTCCTGCTCAGGACTAGATCCAGCCCAACATTCCCACTGTCCCAGTAAATGACTGAGATCAGGGATCTGGGGTGATTCTGGAGAAGAGGTCCCAACCTGGCCCTGTGCACTACTCTGCCTTGGCCAACCCAATCATTACCTGCTTCAGTGACTTGATTAGCACAAAGACCCAGCTTTTCAGCAATTTATAGCAGTTTTATATCCCAAAAGAGAGGTTTAGGATCTTGGCAGGAGCTCCATTCCTCCCACTGCTCAGGCCATAAGCTACTGCTGCCCCAGTTAGGCAGCTGTTCCTGCCATTTGCCATCATTAAGCTAAAGAACATCCATAGGTGATATCCCTGGAAACCCCTTTGACCCAGTACAGTGATGCCAGGAGGATGTACCACCAAAGCCCTGCTGGGCTGGGAAGCTCTTGTGTCATCAGGGGAGAGCCTGATCTGAGTAAGGGCAAAGATCCAGCCCCTGGTTGGAGCTGGTGTTGCTGCAGAAGGGATGAAAGTAGGGGAAGGAGGAGACTTGTGGAGGGGGTCCCTGGGCTGGGAGGTGTTTGCTTCCCAAATGGAGCTTGGATGGGAAACTTGGACACCCACTCCTCAAAAAGGGCCAGGCAGGGAGCAGGGGGCACCTACAGCAAAGTGGATCTTGACCTGGAGACCTCAGCAAGTTGAGCCACCCTCCACACACTCAGTATTTGGGGCTGAGCCAAATCAGGCCATAGGTGGGCCCAAGAGGGAGCAAATGGTGCTCTGCAAGTATTCCAGACTTGGAGGAAGGAGACAACCCCAGTGGCTGCCCCCATCCCTGTTGGATGTGCTGCTGCAGGCAGGTTGGGCTGGAGGGTTGCTGGGAGGGTGGATGGTTTCTGCTGGACTTGGTGGTGGGGCTCCTGAGCAAAGGGGAGGCTTTTCTGTGTTGCAAGCACAGTAAAAAACCATCATCAGGCAGTGAGCAAACAGCTCCAGGCTGGAGGAGGATCAGGGAGAGGGTGAGGGGGGAGCGTGGGGACAGGGCATCCGCAGGAGGGGTTTTGGGGACTTGTGGGCTCAGAACACGTCGCTGCTGCATCCCAGTGGCATCGTTTCATCAGCTCACCCGGGCCTCCCACCACCAGCTCCCGTGCGGGGGGGTCGGTCACAGAGGGGAACATGGTCCCTGCTCGGGGAGCGTGTGATCCGCAGGCAGCCCGGGGCCCTGCCATGCCTTTGTTCCTCCTTCTCTTTCTTTTCCACCTTCAGATAATGTATTTTTTCCCCTCTGCTTCCAGCCTGCTGTGCAGGCAGCGCTCCCCCCACTTCCACCCACAGTTCCTGTCTTCATTTTCCTTCCCCTCTACAAATATGTGCTCCCCAGGCTCCTTCTCCTCCTCGCCTGGCTCGCCCCATCAGTATTTCCTCCCCAAATTTGTCCTGTTTTCCCTCCCTTGCCCCTTCTCCCTGTTTTCCCACAGGCCCTCCTCATCCCTTCCCTGCCCGCTCCTCTCCCCTTCCCTCCAGCTCCCGTTCACTCACTCTCTGTCTCCCATTCTCTGACAGTTTGGGGGGAATCTGTCTGTGTCAACACACAGATTCCATTATTTATTGGCTGAGCAGAGCGGGGTCCTACACTGTCTGTGATTGTCTGCAGATCAAAGCGCCTGCTGATGGCAGCTTTGCCTTCTCAGAGCAGAACACCACCCCCAGCTCCACGCTCCTCATTCTCCCTGGGGACCGTGCCTCTGACACCCTCGATGACTGATCTCCCTGACAGGGAGGAAAGAAGTAGGGCTGGGGAGGGGGGAAAGGGAGACCTGGAGGATCTGCAGAGCTCCCGGGTGCACGTGGGGATGCTGGGGGGTGCAGGGGGGTGCACAGTCCCAGGAGGGTGGGAAGGTGGAGGTGGTCCCTTTCCTGGGAATGGGGACACAGGAATGATGTGAAAGGGGAGATGGAGAAGCAGGAAACATCCCCATGTTTGTCCATGAATTTCTTCCCCAGACATCCAGGATGGCTGAAAACCAGAAATGGGGACAAGGGAGAATGTGCATTTTTCTACCTTTCCCTTCCAAAACCACCATTCTAGCCCAGGAATGAGGGACTTCAAAGTGAAATGTGGGTACCCTGTTATTGTTTAGGTGTTGGTGCAAGGAGATGTGTGTAGGAAGAGGACAAGGAAACATCCACCCTGTCTCCCAGCTCTTGGCCTCCTTGTTGGGATCCCAACTCCAATGTTTCCAGCTGCTATTTAGTGGAAAGGAGGGTAGAGGAGATTTCAGGATCTAAGCACAGGATCATGGAGTCCTGCCAAGGGAAGCTGTTAGGATTATACTTGGGCTTATAGACCAAGGGT